>QPMI01000577.1:0-108984 GCA_004431415.1 Cyanophora paradoxa | reverse complement strand
TAGAATTAATCCCCGGGGTAGCTTCTCCAGTTATTTCCACATCCGAGCTCCACCCGGTCCGATGTCCGAAAGGCTTAGTCCCGTAGGCTCATCTCTCGACTTGACACAGATGGACACCTCAGTTATATCTCTAGCCACTTGTCTCGGTGTGTGCGAATTCATTTATCCGCAAGTCGAAGACCTAGTAACTCAGATAAAAACCTTCAGATGATGTTGAGAACGTCATTTCAGGCTCTGGATCCCGGAGAGCCGGCGCCGCTGGCCGGCCCTGCTGTGCTACACATGGACCCCCAGATTGTCCACCTGGCCTGGGTTCATTCTCCATGAGCTCTTGTCATTCGAACCCCCCAGATGCTTGATATATATCGATATATTTCTGCAGTACAATGACCCGCCCCAAACTTGAAAGCCCGTCTCGACTCCCCCCTCCGGTCGGCCCAGGCCTACGAGGCCCCAGGGACCCCGGGCCCGGCGGGCCGGGGTCCCTGGGGCCCCACCCCTTTTTTTTCTTTGACCCTAAGACTTGGCCCGCCCGCGCACCTTCCCTCTCTTTCCCTCCCACCCCTCCCCACCCTGCGTGATGCCCCCCCCCCCCCCCCCCCCCCCCCTAAGTCTCCCCAGTCTCCCCGGCCCCATGCCACCCCCATGCACCCCCCCCCCCTCTCTCTCTCTCTCTCTCTCCCCCCCCCTCCACGCCCGCTGTCCGTGCATGCGCATGCCCCCACACGACCCCCTCCAGGCCGTGCCCATGACCCCCCTCACCCTAGGCCGGCGCCTGGACCTGTCCAAGCTTAAGCCAACCCCGCCCCCCTCGCCCCCTCCCGCCCCGCCCCCCCCCCCCCCCCCCCCCCCCTCCCCCACCGGACCCCCCCCCGCCCTTTAATTATAATCCACCCCCACCCGACCCCCCTCCCCCCACGGAATCCCGGACCCGGCCGCTATAGTTAGTAAGCATTTATTAGAGTAGGTCCGGCCCTACCATGCCAGCAACGATACTATGATAGACCTAGGCCTGGGAGATGCCCAGGCAAGTCGACGTCCCACTGTTCATGTTGTATTCAATCCGAGCACTAGTACCGGTACCGTAGGCGGGTAGGGCCCCGTTTTATAATTAAGAGATTGCAACTAGGGCTGCGAGCAATGGACTATACTCTGCTACATGTAGAGCTTCTGATTATAAACTGCAGACACATGATTGTTATGATTAGATCGATTGTTGACAGAGAGTGCAGTGCTGATATCGAGCATGAGCGGCCTGATCAGGACCGTGACAGGACGTGAGCTGCCTGCGCAGCTGGGCGTGCCGATCGCGATCTAGAAAACTAACGCAGAACTACGCGCGCGGCCTAAAATTTGATCGCTACGCGATCGTTCTAATAGCTATAGGTCAACTGTCAAAGGCTACTTGCTTCAAGAATTGCGGGCGCGCGCGGTTTACACGTCGAACTCGGGGGCGGCCGCCTCGCGGTGCCGCATGTTGGCGGACTCGTGCCCATGCGTGTGGGCCGACTCCTCGGAGCCCATGAGCATGACATTTGAGGCCGGGCGCGGGTGCGGGTCGAACGAGGCGTTCGAGGCCGGTTGGATGTTCTGCGGGGGGCGTTCAGAAAAGAACGAGGAGAAACGTTAACACGTGCACGGATCGAAATCGCGCACCAGGGTCTGGCCGCGGCTGCCGGCGCTAACGGCGGCCATGGTCGCGGCGCGGACCTGGTTGCGGGTGATGACCATCGCGGCGAGCACGGCGCCGATGGCGAGGCCCGCAATGCCGACGGGGACGGCTGCGAGGAGACGGGGCGGTAAGAAACGGCACGGATTACTAATGCAGTGTTAAACGATATCTGAGAGGCCGGCGCGAACGATGGCGACGGCGAGGAGTGTGTTGGAGGTGCCCGAGGACGAGGCGGTCGAGGCGGAGCGGGCGGCCGAGCCGGCGGTACCGGTAGTGGTGGCGGCCTCGGCCGGGACACCGCTGAAGTCGACGGCGCCGACGAGCGACTTGGTGACGACGCCGATGGCTGATGGCCACGCAGTACCCGCGGTCGGTCGGCTCCCGCGAGTTCTTGTTCGCGTAGTTCTGGGCTGCGGTCGACGTGGAGGCGTCAGTGCCAAGCTTAAGCGGGAGAGCAAGGAGCGCGGGAGGATGGGCGGGCGTACACGGCTGGAACCAGGTGGAGTCACCGATGGGGGCCAGGACTTTGCCGTCTTCCGTGGTGAAGGGACGCTGCTCTCGAGCGGATTGCTGCTGGGGGAGCAGCAGCCGACCGAGTTGCAGAGCTTGAGCCCCATCCCGTACTGGCAAGGAAAGTCAGGGAGGGATAGGGCATCACTAGTACTAATACGACTCATATAAGTTTATCGCCGAGGGTTCGGGCGCCACTAGCAATATATATCTATAGCCTATAGTATGGAAAGGCCTAGGCATGGGGCGTATACGTACGCAGTGCGAGGGCTGGATGTTGGTCGCGTACGCAAAGTTCACGTCGCCGTCGACGGTGCGGCCACCTAACGGAACTTGTGAGAACTTGATCGCAGGCAGCGACGGAGCTACACCGAATCAGAACGTACGTAGAGTTCTGGTACTTGTCGGGGGCGTAGCCGTTCGCGCCGCGAATGTAACGGAAGAGGGTGATGTTGTACTCTGCAAGGCGCGCGCGGGCCGCATTAGACCTTTTCCGAAAAGAATCACGATCAAGAGATGGCCTCAAGCTTACTGTCAGCTTTCTGGCCTGCCCCGCCGTGGTAGGACACCTTGGGCCAGTAGATGATCGCGTCCTTGAAGCCGTAGAGGCTCAGATCCATGTCAGTCCACTCGAGCATCGGGCTCTCGGCGCCGTTCAGGTCGTTGTCCTGGTCGGGGAACAGGTACTTGAGCTGATCCACGTTCTTGACCGACTGGCCGCCTGGACGGCCTGTTAAATCTCGCAGGGTTAGATGAAGGTGTAGGGCCACACCGTAACACATAGTAAAATGCGGAGTTTTAACCCTCGGCTTATCTTAATTGATTTTGTTGATATATCTCGTATATTCTATTTCAATCAATCGATAATCTGTGTATATCTTATCGAATATTCAATTATTTCGATTATTTGTATTCTTTTCGATATTTTATCGTAAATTTCTCTTATTTCCGATTAGTCTTACTGAGTCTATCGATAATCTCTATATATTTCCGAATAATATAACTGAATCTCAATTAGATCTTGCCTCTGGTTAAACTCCGCATTTTACTATGTGTGATTGGTCTAAAAGTTAATTGATTTAATCGATATTATATTCATGTACTTTCTCGATTAAATTTAATTAAATTTAATTCATTTAATCGAAACATATCGCTTAACTCGATTAATATCTATATGAGATTCATTTGTTTAATTAAACAAATAGATCTCTTATTGAATCCAATCGTAATTATACATGAAATTGATATGTTTTATCATGTTTTATTGAGTCTAAGGGGGGTCCCTTAAGAATTTAATGAATAATTGGGTGTCACAGGTGTCACAGGTCCATCCCAAACTTTTGGAAATTCACTCTTTATAGGAGAAACTTTGGGATAGACCTGTGACACCTGTGACACATACCATATTCAGTAAGGATCTCTTTTATAATGAAAAACTCAGTAATAATCTTATCTATGTATTTCTAATTGAATAAACAAATTAAATAATCGAGTGTCACAGGTGTCACAGGTCCATCCCAAACTTTTGAAAATTTACTCTTTATAGGAGAAACTTTGGATAGACCTGTGACACCTGTGACACTTACCATATTCAGTAAGGATCTCATATATTGTTAAAATCTCAGTGTTAGTTGGTGTAGTTGATTCAAAAATGCATTTATACTCTGATTCATTGTTATTTCCTGTGAATTTGAGTCAACTCAACCCACTTAGTCAACCCTTGCATTGAATTCGTAACAAAATCCATATACTTTTACTACTTTTACGATTAATATGAGTCAACCTTGAGTCCACTTAAATAATAGGGTAATAGGGGGAATCTAGGGGAATGTTGAATTTTACTGTAATGAAATCGAACATTATTCCAATTACTTAAAATAGAATTCTATCGTAAAAATGTCCGGAATCCGGAAAATAATCATTGTATAAAGCTACTGTAGTGAAAGGATATATTATATCTTTTTGTTACAGTAGCTTATCAATGTTATTGTTAGAAAACAAAGGAATCCTTTAAAATTCATTATAGAAACCCATCAAAACGGGAATCTATCATGTTTATGTCTCTCAGTCTTCTCAAATGTGAGGAAATTCATTGTTTTATCGATCTCATCTGCAACAGATTGTGTTTTATGCTGAGCTTCTTTACCACAACTGAATATATCAATTGCTAACATGCCTTCATTGGAATAACAATGAGCTGTGCAATGGCTTTCATCTAAGAGCAGAACTAATGCAAACCCAGGAGGTGATACTTTGCCATCAAATATCTCACAGTGTTTATGAACAATCCTAATACCTTGTCTCAGTATAGCTTGTTCAAGGGTTCCCATAATCCAATTACCTAGGAAGCTAACATGCTCATAACCTGTTGCTATAGCTGATTTAGCCTTGTAATCAAGCATAACATGAAAGCCTCTGTATTTAGTCTCCATTAAGAATACCTTAGAAAAATTAACTAGTCAAACCTAATGCAAATATCCCTATACTCTACTCTGATTGATGAAGTAGCTCTTTTCCTGTGTGCTTGACTCTTTCTTTTGTTACAGTCCTGCAACCTGATCCCTTCACATGATTAAAGGGATAGGTAAGGATCACCTTATTACACTGCAAACATCTCACAGATACTTTCTCTTGAGCTTTGATGTAATGTGTCTCACTGTAATCGAATTTATCTTTACCATGAACTGTCATAGCAGCATCAATAAACTTTTTTGTTTTACTATCCATACTCTATATATAACCAATATTCTTATGGAGCAGTATCCTGTCCAAAAATGGGGAAATATCGATTTGTGCCATAATACTCAGCATAGGTATTCTGCCTTGCAATAAAATCGGTTCTCTCAGCATATAATACACACTTGTAGATACCAAACTTGGTGGCTCTCACCAGAAACTGATAGTCTTCCAAACCGAAATTGACTCCATGATAAGCAATACCAAATTATCATATGGGGTGATCACAACTGCAAAATTAGGAGTTCCACCCTCTACTTGACATACAGCATATACATCTGGTGGGATATCCACAACTACCTTGTAGTGGTCACCAATTTCAACAAGAGAGTCTACTACTGCTGTTTGTTCATTTACAACAATGGGGAATATCTTTATAATGTATGGGGCATTCATGCTGGGGACATAGGTTCGAATTCTTGTATTGGGATCAATAGGATTGGGTTGATCATTCACAAATAAAGGCGCTCCAACAGCCCCACCAACCCTAAGACCATCCCCAATATATGCTCCCCCCGATTTGCAGTTAATAGCTCCCGACCTAGATTCAAAAGAATAAGTAGACAGAGGATCTCCATAGCTATCTGGGTCTCCATAATGAGCAGAAAAGTTTGCATTTGTGACAAGTAGCTTAGTTGTCTTAACTATTCCATTATTTTTATCACATCTGAGTTCCTGTAATCTCAGTTTGTGGGTGGAACCAAAGGTGTTCATTGTAGGTTGGACCTCTGTGGATTGGAGACCCTCTACATCATCAAAGGTAGCATGCTGTAAAACATGGTTTGCTGGGGCAGCTAATGATAGTTGAGGTGTAATAATTCGTTCAAGTGGGGTTGCTCAGCCATTTTACATTAAAGGGATATATCTTTTATGGGGTTGGGTCATCAATTACATCTGGCTCCATGTAAAACCCTGTAACTGAAAGAGTATCAGGAGTTACACCTCTAAGAGCTGATACAGCGGCTATATCTGTTCTCAAACCGATAAGAGTTATAGTATATAACCCAATATCTGTAACAAACAAGTCAAAGGTGAAATTATTATTATAAACACAGTAGCCATAACCGAAATGATTATATCCCTGAACATTGAAATAGTATTTATGACCTACTTGATTGTTGTTGGCTCTACAAAGGAAAGCATTGCAGATGGAATCGCAAGACCTCTCAGTACTCTTTTGGTTCCTTCAATTAATTCCGAGTTTTCAAGAGTAACAGTATATCCAATGTAAAATTGAATTAATGGCTGCTGTGCAACAGGAGTATATAATCGAATTCGTTGGGGGTCTTCTACATTTTGCTCTAGAGTATCTGGGACATCATTATACGAAATTGAGGATGAAAGCTGACCTGAAATTCGACAGCCACCCCCAATAAATGCTCCTCCTGATCTCACAGTAACAGCAGCAGTATTCTTGTCGAAATCTAGGGCTTTCAGGGCAACACTGTAAGCATCAGGACCTCCATTTGTAGGCTGGAAGAAGTTAGCATTGGTGACAAGAAGTCGAGTTGTTTTAACCACACCAGAATTCTTATCAGCTCTCAGCTCTTTTACTCGAATAATCGAATTTTATCAAAGGAGTTACCATTGGAATTGGGTCTCTCTGTGGATTCTAAACCACGAACCTCATCATTTACTTCATGCTGGCGAAAATGCATTGCAGGGGATCCAAGGGAATATATAGGCAGTTGAACTCGATTATATTCACCATTGCTTCTTTTACTAAGAAGGAAAGAAAAATAATGCGAAATATGCATTTATTATGGGATTCCATATGCTGTCCAATGGATTGTGCAAGTAATACTTCGACTTTCAGATAGAGTAGGGGATGCTATGAATGTCACATAGATTGTTGTGTAGTTAGCTGTGGAGTTTGAGATTCCAATTCTAAAATCTACATCCCTGGGTTTGTTGCAGGAGTTCCTTGAAGTGTGGCATTTACAACAGGTGTCTGAGTGTAAAAAGGTGGGTCCAATATAAAACATATGCATGCTGTGTTGTTTGACCCGCGCTTATAACACCACTTGTGGCTTGATATTTTCCTGATTTGAAACGTCTTTCTATATCATACCAAGATGGAACTTGGCTGATTGTGTTTGTGGTTCCTGCATTCATCGCATAAAATGCTCTTGCATAAGCATTTCCACGACAGAGCAGTGTTTTATCATAAAAGTTTGCGGAATTGTGGAAGAACCATGTTTCTTGGTTTGTGGGTGATGCAGGAGTTACTATTGAACCCGATCCTACATACATAGTATTATTTGCTGTGATCGTATTGGCTGTGAATGGATCAAAAGAAGGCAAATCTGAGATTTCTGATTTAGTGTGAGTATGGGCAAAATCTGTAATATTTGCCTTTGTGTGAGTATGTGCAAAATCTGTGATATCTGCTTTGCTGTGTGAGTGAGGACCGACAGATGTTGAAGCTGTTGGTTTTCCGAAGATATTATCCCAATGACAGTAACCACTGTGTGAAGTTACAGCAGGGTTTTTGCTCCATCCAACAGCAATTGGACCGGGTAAATAAATTCTTCCTTTCTGTCCATGAACACCAACTTTGGTTAGTCCTTCACAATTTATTCCAACATACTGTTTGAATTCCTTTGATGGGTCGATTGCAGTAGAATAGGCATTTACTCGTAAATATGTATACACAGTTGTTGGAGGATAAATTCCCACCACATCAAAGTATCTACAATTGTAATGACAAGCATAATAGATATAACAAGATTTCATTCCTGTTGGGACATTCCAATACATTTTACAGCTACTACAATCTTCATCAGAAGCAGCCCATGTGTTCGCCCAAGTATTTGTGTCCCCTGTCAATATTCCTCCGTTGTAATTTCTCCAATCACCTGTGCGATCTGTGGAATAATACTTGTAGCGTCAAAATTTGTGGGCGCTGTGTATGTTGGCTTGTTAATTAAATCATCATAATTTCCGGTTGTCGCAACAGTTGCAAATGTTGGTTTGTCTGTAATATCATTCCATAAATGAGTGTGAGCTGTTGCCGGAAATGTTAATGGTTTTTCTGTTATACTACTCCAAGGGTGTGTATGAGCATCGGGCGGAAACAGCAAAGGTTTATTTGTAATACCTATCCAATCATGAGTATGAGCAGCAGGTGCAAATGTTAATGGTTTGTCTGTGATGTCCGCCCATAAATGAGAGTGAGCAGCAGGTGCAAATGTTAATGGTTTGTCTGTGATGTCCGCCCATAAATGAGAGTGAGCAGCAGGAGCAAAGGTTAACGGTTTGTCTGTGATGTCATTCCATAAATGAGAATGGGAAAAGTCTGATATTTGGTCTTTTGTGTGAGTATGAACATCAGGAGCAAACGTTAACGGTTTGTCTGTGATATTTGACCACGCAGGTGTGTGGTTCTGTATCCAACCTTGAACCACATTTGATGTGGTATAGTTTGGAATGCTTGCATTTGAAGAAACGATTAAATTTCTAATATGAACATTTTCAGCAGAAATGCGTAGATTATCAGGAATAACGATTGTTTGCTTTTTTGGAAAGCCAAAATAATCTTGCATATAATATCTCACTTTTTGCCTTTCATCAAATGTCAATGCTCTGTTGAATATAATATATTCCCTACTGCCGTAATGAAATAGGCAACACCCATCCTACTAAAAGTGGAAGGTGGAAGATAATCCACTTCTGTAATGACTGTGCCTAAATCTTGTCCGTTAAATCCGAAAGTGCAGACATTTGAAGAAACTGTAAAGTCCCAATGATTCGGCGACAACTCAGAATACGATGTGGGATAATTTAAGTGTGCTGCTGGGTAAGTCACACCATTGCTTGTATAAGAATGTATACCCATACTGCTACCTGTTGTCCCAAAGGATACTTTATTAGTTCCATCTGGTGAACTAAAATTTAAGAGATCTACCCACGGTCCCCAAAATCTATAAGAACCTGCAAAGAAGATGGTGATACCTTTTGACCAATCCACAGTTACGGGATACGGCATTCCAAATTCCCGGCTTGTATATGAATAAGTAGGTTGTTGGGCAATGTTTCGGTTATTGTAATCAGATCTCAATTGAGTTATTGTGTTGTATCCTGACCATGGAAGGTTACCCGGAAATAAAGGGAATTGCCGTAGTTGCTCTATTTGCAATAAAGGCGTGACTGATGTTTATGCCGACAGGGACAACATCTAATCTTATTGTTAAGAGGCAATCTGGTATGGCAAAAGCGGGGTCTGTATTAGAAGTAACAGGATAATAGGGTGCGTCATAGTATACATCAATGTTTGTATTTTTGTCTCCAATTTGAATTTTTCCTATAACATTCAAGTTGGATGAAATCGTAAGATTTGAGGAAATTGTTCCTCCTGTGAGAGGCAAGTAATCATGAGTGTGCGCAGAAGGGGCAAACGTTGATGGTTTGTCTGTGATGTCATTCCATAAATGAGTGTGGGCAAAGTCTGTTATCTCTGACTTTGTATGAGAATGGGCGAAATCTGTAATTTGAGACTTTGTGTGAGTGTGCGCAGAAGGAGTAAACGTGAGCGGTTTGTCTGTGAGATCTGCCCATAAATGGGTGTGTGCAAAATCTGTAATCTCTGACTTTGTGTGAGAATGGCGAAATCTGTAATTTGAGACTTTGTGTGAGTGTGCGCAGAAGGAGTAAACGTGAGCGGTTTGTCTGTGAGATCTGCCCATAAATGGGTGTGTGCAAAATCTGTAATCTCTGACTTTGTGTGAGAATGGGCGAAATCTGTAATTTGAGACTTCGTGTGAGTGTGCGCAGAAGGAGTAAACGTGAGCGGTTTATCAGTGAGGTCTGCCCATAAATGAGTATGGGCGAAATCTGTTATTTGAGACTTTGTGTGAGTGTGCGCAGAAGGAGTAAACGTGAGCGGTTTATCAGTGAGGTCTGCCCATAAATGAGTATGGGCGAAATCTGTTATCTCTGACTTCGTATGAGAATGGGCGAAATCTGTAATTTGAGACTTTGTGTGAGTGTGCGCAGAAGGAGCAAACGTTAATGGTTTATCGGTGAGGTCTGCCCATAAATGAGTGTGTGCAAAGTCTGTTATCTCTGACTTTGTGTGAGTATGCGCAGAAGGAGCAAAAGTCAGCGGTTTGTCTGTGAGGTCTGCCCATAAATGAGTGTGGGCGAAATCTGTGATCTGATCTTTTGTGTGAGTATGGGCAAAATCTGTAATCTGGGCTTTTGTGTGAGTGTGATTTTGAATCCAACCTTGAACCACATTAGAGGTTGGATGATGTGGTAAATTTGCATTGCTTGTAACTGTAAGGTAATCTATTACAGTATCAGGTGAGGTTATTTTTAATCCTCTGTAAATATTCAGAGTCTGGGTATGAGTGAATCCATATTTTTGTTGAATGTAATACCTCACAGCATTCTTTTCAGAAGTTGTCAAAGCCCTATTGAAAACAATCAACTCGGAAATACCACCATTCACAATATTACCAAATCCGAAATGATTGACAGTATTATCTGGTAGATAATTTGTTCCTACAAGTGTTTGAATATCTACTCCATTTAACCCGACTGTGTAGCTGCTGGAAGTAATTGTTTGGTCAGTGTAATACCATGTATTTATTAAAGAAGGAACCGTAATAACTGGGCGGTTTTGGGATACTCCATTAATAGTAAACTGGTTCATTCCAATAGCAGTAGAAGATGTTGCCCCATAATAACAATATCGTGATGGAAAGGTGCTTCTGTAAAGTCTCAAATGAACTTGCATAGAAGAGGCAGTTGGATGATATTTTCCCACAAAGAAAAATGTAAGCCCATTTGAGAAATCAATAGTTCTTGTAGCAGAGGTATATGCATAAAAAGTGCCTGTTGGGCTTGAAACACTAACTTGGTTGTTGATTTCGGGATTGGTGTAATAGGAACTGGCTCCGTAGATAAACAAGTCTGGAACAACTGAATTCGGGACTCTGCTTACTATAGTTGTATACATTGCTGATTGACCTGGTACTCCTGATGCCTTCCAAGCAAAAATGCAGTTCGAGATATTTGATGCTGGATCAAAGCTTGGCGGGACATCATACCATTCTTCGTAAACCTGATTCATGGTATTGAAATTGCAAGAGCCAATTGTGAGGATTCCATTTACTTTTAGGTTGCTGGTCACTATATTGCTGCTGTAAATATTACTATTAACTGTGAGGTTTCCTGTGATTGTCCCACCCACAAGAGGGAGATATTTGGATAGTTCTGCTGCAAGTTCAGCTTCTGTAATAAATTGATCAAGCATAGCAAGGGTTACAAATTAACAAGGATTACTGCAGTAAGGTAATCCTCTGTGACCACTCTCGAAATGTTCTCATTGTGTATGTTTTTTGCAGCCATCCTCTGATTAGCTTCCAGAACCCCACCATAATCTGTTTTAATCCATGCAAGCTCTGCCCTCCCATAGTTATCATTTGCAGTTCCCACTATGGGAATGTAGGAATATTTATCTCGACTGAATACTATCATTGGTCTTGAGCCATCTAAGCTGCTTACATCTGCTACATGAACCTGTATAGCAGAGTTGTAATTTTGGTAGGTTGCTGGGTCTGTTGGGACTCTGAATGTATCTGTGGGAATGTCAGCCTCCATGTAGCTTGACACAAAGATATTTGGTATGGTTGCTCCTGGTGGTGGTGGGGTTTCAAAAGAGCCTGGTAATGTCCTAATATGAAGTGGTCCTCTCATAGCTGAATTCGCAAGTGTCCCATTCACATGTACATAGTGTTCATTCAAAAAGATTCTTTCAGGGACATTGCAAGTCTGGTAAAGAGAAACCCCAAGTTATCAAGAGGCTCTACCTTTGCAAATTCTGGTTGGTCATTGATCTCATCCCAAATATGTTCATGTTTGCTTGGTGGGAACTCAGTAGGTATCCATCAATTTCACCCCAATCATGCCTGTGATCCTCTGGTGGATACTTTTGAGGTTTGCCTAAGATCTCATCCCAATCATGATTGTGATCCTCTGGGGGATACTTTGCAGGTTTATTATTAATTTGTTCATAATCAGGAAAGAACTCCCAGATCTCAGGTCGAAATCCATCTGGTAATAATTCCTCATGGGGTTCATAAGGTTGCTCATAGTCAACAACTGGTGGATCATGACCATCTGGTAAATACTCCTCATCAGGTTCATAGTTCTGCTCATACTCATACTCTTGAGGATCTAAGCCATCTGGTAGTATCTCCTCCTCATTGGGGTCATACTGATCATATTCATATTCTTGTGGGTCAAAACCATCTGGTAAATACTCCTCCTCATCTGGAACGAATTGATATTCATCAAGCTCTAAAATATCGACTTCAGGAGGTAAATACTGCTCATCTATTTGCTTTCTGGGTTCAATTATCGGTTTATTGCGAACTTGCTCCCAACTAACAATATGCTGCCCAAAGGCTACATCTTCAGTTGCTGTGTATTCTCTTCCAGGCTGCTTCTTTGGTGTTAAATCCGGTGGATCCCATGGAAGAGGGAAGGGAACTGGGACAGGTCCATAATACTCAAAGATCTCTCTTATGGTCTTCTCACTTACAAGCTTCTCACCATTTGCATACACATTACTGCCATGGATATTTCGCCATTGCCTGGTTCGAATTCCAAGGTCTTTCACATTGCTATACAAAGGCAAAAGGTGCCTATCCATTTCGACTAAATCAGGATGTAAATGGATTGCTACTGGTTGACTGGGGCTACTGTTGATTGTAATTGATGGCTTTTTTTGATGGACATCTTTTGGAGTAAAGAACCCAAAAGGCTCATTCCTTGCAAAGTCATATGTAATATCCTTTGGGTAGACATCATTTGTGTAGGAGACCTGATTTGTGTTGGCAATGGGACCCACTTGCAATACTTGGGGGACCTCAGCTTTTGCAGTGCTGCCCTCATTGTAAATTCGCAAAGCTGTGTTCTGTTTGCCCTGCTCATCTTGAACATTGAAAATCAATCGACCACTATCGAACCTGGAAGGTATATCTGGGTGAGTGCCACTGGTTTTTAGTTTCCTAGGTCTCCTTCTTGTTGCTTTGATCTCTGCCACTTGGTTTGCTTTCACATTACCCAAACTAAAAGCAACACTGACCTCCTCTTTATCTGGATCGGTTTGATTCACAGATAAAGCATGCTCCCTTGATTGAGTCTTTGATGAATTATCAGAGCTGTGGTCAATCGAAACTGAACCCTTTACTTTAATATTATCAAAGTTCACATGCTTGGTGCTGCTTGCATTATCATCTTGAATGGTTTCTAGATTGGGTGGGTAATTGAAGCTCATGGCTTTTACTATATGGATTTATAAAATTCTTGATAAGTAAAAGATGCCTCTCAAGGTCGTTTTAAGTCTTTCTGGCGGGGGTGCAAGGGGCATTATCATAACCAGGCTGCTAAAAGAAATCGAAAATCGAACTGGCAGAAGAGTAATCGATCTTGTGGATCTTGTAAGTGGAACTTCCACTGGTGGGATCATTGCAATAGGTTTGAATATCAGGCATCCTGATAAACCAGGTGAACCTAAACTGACAGCAAACGATTTACACAATATTTACCTAACTCAACTGCCCTTGATTTTCGCAAATCCTCGAAATATCATCGAAAATGCCCTTTTTAATACAAAATATGATGTGGGACCCTTGGAGACTGCAATTAATTCAGTTACTGGTGAATCACTAATACAGGATTCCCTAAAGGACATTGTGATTACATCCTTTGATACTCAGAATATGAAACCAATATTTATCACAAATGACAACAACTACAACTTTATGCCTTGTAAGATTGCTGCTAGGGCTACTTCTGCTGCTCCTACATATTTCTCTCCTGTAAGCATTGTTGATTTCAATCGGGGAGTATTTGTCTGTCTCATTGATGGTGCCATTTCGGGAAACAATAATCCCAGTGTGTGTGGTTACAGCCATGCAAAGAAGATTTACAGTGATGATGATGATATAATAGTAATAAGTATCTCTTGTGGTGAGGTGGACCCACATTTAGAGTCTGATTATGTGGGTTATGCTTATGAGACTGTGAACAGCTGGGGAATTCTCTCATGGATTGCCTCAACAGATGGAAGCCCATTGATTAACATGCTCATGGCTGCAAGTGAGCTTTCTGCCCTTGATAAGATGGAGGAGTTGTTACCCTACAACTATGATCAAGATTATGGTAGATACTATAGGCTATCGGTCCCTCTTCCAAACCATATAGTTAGCTCCTTGATGACACTTCTAAAATCCCAGATATGCTTTCTTTCACAGAAACCTACATTGCAGCAAACAATGATATGATCAATAAGCTTTGCAGCCTACTAGTAGCAAACTATGAACTAAAGAACCCTTCAAAGGCTTACATTTCATCCACTCTCACTACATCACCACCTTTGGATGCTAATTGGTATCAGCTTGCAGATGATGCCTTCACTGCCTCATCCTCTGTGACTGGTAAAGAGCCTTTCATGGCTAGACCTTCAGCATTTGGCTGGGAAGCTGGAGCCTATGCTCCTGAGCAGATATGGGAAACCCCCACTGAATACCTTCAAGTTGCTTTCCCATATACTTTCGAACTCTCCTCTGTTATTGCCTATGGTTCAGGGGACACCAATGCTTTTATTAAGACTTTCAATGTGGCAACATCCACTGATGGGATCAACTGGTCTTTTATTCGATCAGATGGGCAAAACAAAATATATGTCTGTGAGAACATTAACAATGCTCACAACTCAGGTGATGTGGCTCTATTGAGTGGATTTCCTCTCAGCATCAAGGATGCTTTTTACATAGGTTTTTCTCTCAGAATTAAATATATTCGCATTTATCCCCTTGTGTATGTGAATGCTCCCACAATGAGAGTTGACTTTACAGGTGCCTTTATTCGATAAACTCCAACTGAAAAGAATTATCGATTCCATTCATATCAATCAGTTCACCAAAGTAATCTTTAAACTCAACTGTGAGTTCCCTTATCACCAGGTTTCTGTCATTTATCTGAATGAATTCTGCATGTTCACCACTATGGTAAACATAGCCACCTATATCCTTACTCAATTGCAATCTAAGGATTGCCCCTGGTTATGTGGTTGCGATTTCGGAATTATATTGTGTCTGCTGGCAAAAGGGGCAAGCTCTTTAATGTGCATGTATAGATACTGCTCAGCATTCATATCAGACATCTTTCTGCTGTCAAAATAATATTGCAAGGGCTTAGATGAGAGTCTGGGTCCTGAAAAGGTGGTTCCCCATGCTGGGTGATCAGGTGTAATAGGTTTGCCATCATACTTTAACAGGTTCTCAGGTCGATAGGGTGATCCACCAACAGGAGGAGTGCTATAATACCCATTGGTGTATTCAGTAGAACTCACACCAAAAGCTTCCCTATTCTCTGGTTGCTTGCAATAAAACGAAACTCATGGTTACTGTAAAACTCCACTTTATAGGTAGTTGGGTTATAGAATATCTTGAACTCAAAAGCTACTGTTTTGCCTGCAATGGTTTGGAAGCTTGAATAGTTCAGCCCATAATTATAAGGGTGTGTTACCCCAAAATGACCCTGATTGATGTAGCCACTGGGAAGGGGATACACTTGTTGTGTGATCACTTGGTTATATGAACCATCTTGGTAATTAAACTGAACTGTTAGATGATCAGTTCCCACACTGTTATAGATGCTGTTTGGAATCTCTGCATATAGAACCCTGCATTCCCTTGGTCTCTCTACTGGAGTTGTGAGGGTGACCCTGTAAGAGTTTTCATTTTGTCCTTGGCTTCTATCCCTGCTATCAATATTAACGAGCCGGTTCATTTTAATATATAAATATAGATAAAAGAAGAATGCCTGTGGATTACATCGAGGTTAGCTCATTTAATACAATCTCTGGTGATGGTCCCACATCAAGCTTTGTGGCTAGACTCCCCAGTAGTTATGAGAATGTGAGGGCTGTGAGACTGGTCTCAGCCGAATTTTATAACAGTATCCCTATGGTGAGTGGTGAAACCAAAGCAGGAGATGTGACAGTTGACAATGCATTTAGCATTTATTATTCTGAACAAACTCCTGGAGCTGGAAGCTCAGGAATTCCAACAGTTCGCCCAGCTGCTGACTATGAACAATGGAAACAATTCATTATAAGTCGAAACACCCCCATCCAAAGCCACCAGCAACTGGTGAATGTAATTAACTCTAAATTCGAAGGCAGAAATCCCCAACCATCCATTCGCTGCAAATGGGATGAATCACTGAAACGAATTATATTCCACTCAGCAGTACCATTTTACTTGGCTTTCTCAGTAGCTGTGAACCCAAGCCAACAAACAATCCAAAAGCTGTTGAGTTCAGCTAGACTGCTGGGTCTTGATCCTGGAAGATATGGTAACTCCCCAATCCAATCACAGGTCTATGATGCTCTCACTGATGGAATCTTTACTGGTGGTCGCGTGAATGGCATTATATCTTCTTTTGAGCCTGAGAAGACCAGGGACAGTGTTTTGTTTGTGAGAGTAAAGGAGCTGGGTGATCTGGTGCAATGTGGGGATGGTCTTCTGACTGGTTACTTTCACAAAATAGTGGTCCCTGATAAAGACTATGGTGAGCATGTTGTTTACAATTCAACAGAAGCTCACCCACTTTACAAATACTATAATAAAAAGGTTGGATTATCCACTTTCTCGGTTGATATTGTAAATGCTATTAATGAACCAATTGATTTTGAGGGTCAACCTGTTCATCTTACCTTTGAAATTCGCTATGGTGATGAGCCAGCTGGGGACCCAGTTTATGAATACTTCAAGATGCGAATGTCACAGCTTCACCCTTCCTATCCAGTTATTACAAACTTCGCATAAATTAAGGATCATTGGTAGATTTTTTATGTTGCAGTATAATAAAAGAGAATATAATGGATATCACTTCCACTCTTCAAAGACTTTCGCTGAAAGAAGCCCTAACAACCCAGAAGAGGCGAAAGCCTTTTTCCTGGATAACTCCCTTATGCTTGGTCTCGAATCCAAATCTAAGCCAGTTCTAGTTGTTGTGAATCCCAGCAATACTTTTGAGAATAATGTTGGAAATCGCATTTCCTTCAAGCTACCTCGCTACAATTTCTGTGGAAAACTCGAACTTGCTTTCGACCTTCCAGCCATCACTTTTGCTGGTGATACTGACCTAGTTCGCAATGGATACACTCGCCCAGTTGGTGCTTTAGTTCAGCGACTTGAAATTACCTATGGATCTTACACCTACCATATTCCATCTGATTTCCTTGCTCATTTCCCCTGGTCTATTATTCGGAGGATCAACTAGCTAAAAAGAAGCGATCAATGGGCATGGTTCATGGCATCCCTGCTCATGGAACCAACCGCCTTGGTGGCTCATTCTTTGTTGAAATCCCTGTGCCTTGGCTAAATCACTACCTTCCCTTGGTGCTTTATCTGGTGAAATGGTTGTTACTGTTTGGTTTAAGGATGCTGGAAAGGGTTATGTTGAAACTTCCTATGGTGGTCGCTCTCTCCCTGTTGTTGGTGGGACAGTTGCTGATAAGACAGAAGATGATGGTCTTGGTGATACTGCTAATGCCACACTTGCCCATGTTGGTCAAAATATCACAACTTTCAGTCTTGGTGCAACAACTCCTGTTATTTCTATTACTTCTCCTCGCCTTTACATGCATGCTATTAATGTTTCTGATGAGCTTTTCGCTACTGTCATTGAAAAGGTTAAGACAACTGGCATGGCTATTCCCTCCCTTGATATTGGATTTGTAGATGCTAGTGCTTTCCCTGCCAAGGGCAATGCCCAACCCAATCGAATTAACCTCTCTCAAATCTCAGGTCTTGTATATGCTCTGCTTGTTTCAGTTCGTGATCATGAAACTGTTGACAAATCCAATGGCTCCCACAGTGTTCTTAAGACCTATGCCAACTCCAAAGACATAACATTTACAACTGAAATAAATGGTCAGCGACTTTTTGCCACTGAGCCAATTTCCCTACTCAAAGGTGCTGAGCTAATTGCTGATGCCTTCAAATGCTCTAACATGGATAAGGTTGCTGATCGCTATGTCCTCTCAGGACTCCCATTCTGCCTTGATGGAGAAAAGGCAATTCGAAATATTGCTCAAAGTGGATTTGTTGACCTGACAAATTCCTCATCTTCATTCCTCACCCTCTACATGCCTTCAGATAAGGTGATCGATGTTAATGTTCGCGCTCTCATGCATAGTTTCATAATTTTGGACAAAGATGGTCTCCGAAGAATTAATTTATAGATTGTTACGATATTCAGTCTTCCTGCATTATTTTTATCTGTCTTTATTTAGGAAGATCTACAACAATGACTGATTTGGATGAATTTGTGGCTGGTGAAATGATAGAACCACCATTTCGTGTATTAGCACTTGGCAAGTCTGCCACTGGTAAATCAGAAGCTGTAAAGTATTGGTTGAAGCAACTGCATGATGCCAAAAAGATTGATGTTGTATTAGTTGTGAGTGGAACCAGCTTCAATCATTTCTGGGATAAAGTAGCAACACTGCAACTGGGAAAGTGGGATGCCCCTTATATTGCTAAATTGCTAGATGAGAGGCAAGAGAAAATAGAAAAGGGCGAACCTGTTAACCAATTGTGTGTGGTTTTAGACGATTTAATTGATAATGAGATAGTCGATTTGACCAGGGATAAAATAATTGGATCTCTGTATTCCAGAGGTCGCCATTCGAAAATATCCATTATCTGCATCACACAAAAGCTAAGGAAAGTTTCTTCAACAATTCGAGTAAATTCTGATTATGCAATGTTTCTAAGTGCTGCAAATCGCAAAGAACTTGAAGCCATAGAGGAAGAATACAATATAATGCGAAATAAAGAGGATTTTTACAAGATGTTTGAAGAGTATGTTCACTCCTATCAGTATATTATTTGGTCCTCTGCAAACTACTCAGTTAAATACTATGTAGATAAAGCTGAGCTTGTGAAAGATTTCCCATTTCCTCGCTTCCACAGAAAGCCAAAAAAGAAAGAAGATGAACTGAAACCTCCAGAGAAAGAGGAAGCCCCTAAAGAAGTGAAAAGCCAAGTCCATAGCAATAAATTGATGCGATATAAACGCGGTTTATAAAATTATCTCTCATTCTAATAAAGATACAATGCCTCCCAAACGAAAGATAGGGATCCCAGCTGGGGCTGTTGGCTATTCAGGTGGTGGAAACAATGGATCCATTAATACTGAACCAATGAAATTCAATGGTATGAATGAGGTGAAGCCCTCACAGCAAGAAGAGGACCCTCTTAATGCTGCCTATGAGGAATCAGTCGATGATAAAGCCCCACAGGCTTCAACCAGTGATCAACTCAACATCTCACCAGAAGCTTCGAAAATGAGGGCTGTTGCTGAGGGTGCCAGGCGAATTATTGGTGCTGCTGATGATAAAGGTTTAGGCTTGCAAGATCTATCACTGGCTCGCAAAGGTGAAGGTCTTAGTAAGGAATCAGACAAGGTAATCCAGTCCATGGCTGGTGAAGTCACATATAAGACTGCTCCCACTCAAAATATTCATCGAATTCCCAAGGCTCAATGGGATGAGATGACTGCTAAACTCAAAGATCTGGAAGCCAAATCCAGTGCTTTGGAGCAGTATGTTACTGAGAAGAAAGAGAGAGCCAAGCTAAAGGAGATGCTTCGAAAGGAAGTTTATAAAATGGGCATTACTGGTGTCCCAGATAAACAGTTTATTGCTAAGAAAGAGAACCAAATCGATGAGCAAGCAGTAGATGAAATGAAAACAAAGACCCAAAAGGGAACCATTGAACCTGGTGCCACTAAAGCTGAAGTAGAAAAGGGAGTAGCTCCCACAGTATATAAAAGACGAGTTTGGCTTTAATTTTCTCTGTTTTATTAGAGACATGGATATAATACGAAAGTTTATTGAGATGCTCAGTCTGCATGTGGTAAGCAATTGCCACAGTGGATGCTGTGACACAACAATAGAGTTTGAGATGTCAGATACTGAGGATAATGTATCTGAGGCAAGAGAGAGAAGGAGATCAACAGTTTCTGTGGAGTCAATGCCAGCAGACCCCACAGAGTATACATATGAGCAACAGGAGTATCCAAGGAGAAGTTCTCTGCCAGCAGAAAACGTTTTCTCTGGGAATATAAATGGAGGACACTATTAGTTTAATCGAGTTTACCAGTGATGAACCTGTTACTGAGGGGTCTATAAGACACATTCTGGCAATGCAGAAACGATATAGAGAGGACCCAGAATATAGAGAGTATAAAAAGCAGCAAGCCCTGGCATCCTATTATCGCAGAAAAGCCCAAAAAGAGGAGCAGAGACCCAGAGGGAGACCGATTAAATATTATTTGCCAACTGATAGTAGCAATGGACCCCCAGGTCTATAAAATAATTGAGCAAAAGCGGTCTCAGTATGCCACTGAGGCAGCTATAAAAATATATACAAAGGAATTGGCTTTATACTTGCAATCAAGTCACAGATAACTTTTGTAAATATGCTTTTGTTGTTTTTTGTTTGCATTCTCAGACACTGAAACAGTTATGTGAATGTTTACTGATCTATTTCTCTTTGGTTTTGCTGCATACATATTGTAACCTATCAATCTCTGTGACATTTCGATATATGCCCCTATATCTCCATGCTTTATGCATTTATCTAACTCATTCATGGTCATCTCATCAAGAGTTTTTGCCATTTTGTCTTCACTATACACAATCAAGTAAGCTTTAAGTATTCTTGTCAAATTTTGGTCTTTTTCGATAGGTGTCACAGGTGTTCACAGGTTTTTATCGTCCCCTGGTCATTTTTCGTTTTATAGCCCCCTAGATGGGATGGACCTGTGACACCTGTGAACAACACCATTTCCAGTAAGGCTATAAAATTACATATACATTTCAATCATAAATCGTTTTGTTTAATATTCGACATCCTCTCCATTGTCTTCTTGAACCCTTGTTATCTTTCGAAGTCCAATGTAGCCCCTTGCTCTGGTTCCCTGAATTCTTTTAACCTCTGATTTCACATTGAAGATTTCCCTTACTCTCTTCATCACAGAAACACATTCAACTTTATCATCGACACTTCTGTATGATTTGTAAATGGTATCACTCGAAACAAAGTCGTTTGCATTGTGGGTTACTTCGAAATTATCCCTAAGCCATTCACCAATCTTATCATTTTCAGCTATAAAGTTTATCCCTTGTTCAATAATCGATTGAGGGGGATTTCTTAAGATCTCTTCAACCTCTTTGTTCTTCCACATATCCAGTAATATCTTCATGTGAGCCATCTTATACTCATCATCATTGTGTAGAAGTGTGAACAGAGTTGGGTCAGCTTTCTTTTGACCAGCTTCTGGCTTCTCTCTGAAAATATTGTTAAATCTCTGGTATGAAAGCCTTCTTTGAATTGCAAAGTCTGGTTTGTTTATAGTCAAATTGTCATTGGTTGTAATGTAGACTTGAAACATTGGAGTAAGGATAACTGGATCTTTGAACAAGGCTCTCACAGTCATTTCATTTCCACCTGTGACCTCCTTAATTTTGGAGATTTGCAGTTTATCACCATCTTCAGCCTCATTACTGAATACAAGTCGCTTTCCCAGGAGTTTGGCAAGTTCAGGGGTAGCATCTGATGAGTTCTTCTTAGGTTTGGTCCAATAGGATATTTCGAGAGGGCTGTAATAAGCCCCAGATATCTGTTTGCAGTATTCCTGAACAAGTGATTTACCATTAGCACCAGCACCAGTCCACATGTAGAACTTCTGGGATTTAGTTGATCCACTAAGGGCAATTGCAATGGATGCCAGAAGATACTTTCGCTCTGCTGGATCATCTACAATCTCTCTATAAATCTGATTGAGATGCTCCACTTTCTTGGGGTCTACATTCTCAGTATAATCATAACCCACACTCTTGCTCACCATGTCTTCCAGTTTACCCTTTCTGAAAGTCATAGTTGTCAGATCAAATACACCATTATCGAATCCAATTACATATGGAACTGTATCAATCTTCTCGTAAAACTCATCATCATTTAGCAGAGGGAGCAGATCAGTCAGAAGGGATTTGCGATATCCTGATTGTTTAAGATTTTTGGCAATAGAAATTAATGTTTTCGATTTCTCTTCGAAAGCTGTTCTATTCTCTTCATCCTTCAAAGCTCTTTGACTATAATGCACAGCCCTGCCAAGGTATTGAGGGACAACAAGGCAACTAATGTCTAGGTAAATCTTTTGGTTTGTGTCATCATGCTCCCAAATCCCAGTATCAGTATTGAGTTTGAACCATGACTTTTTGGAGTATCTCCAAGTGTGTTGTAGGACCTCTTTGCACACAAGACTGACATCATAATGAGCGCCTCCAGAGCCAGCGGATTTATCAATGAGATTGAAGATATCAGATTGCATTCCAATGAAGATAAATCGTTTTTTGCAATTGCCACTGTAGCTGGACACAATATACTTTTTATCTTCTCCTTTGGCTTTCATAACATACCAGTTATTCGATTCATGGGAACCATTGCAGCATGGGCAATTGAGTCCCTTATTAGCAGCATCAAAGCTAAAGCCAAGTTCAGTTTTAGAGATTATATTGGGATGCATAAAGCCCATATCCACCAGCTCTTTAAGAATACTCTTTTCCAGTTCATCATTTGAGCTAGCACTAGCAGTATACTCACTCTTATAGATATAGTTCTCTGCAATCCACTTTTTAAACTCATCAGTAGGCTCATTGAAATCACAGGTATCATCCCATGGAGCAATTACCCAGGTCTTGTTGACACTGGGACAAACATTAATTAATCCAGAAGTTCCAGTTCCAGTGATTGTTTTCAGGTCAACCTTTTCAAAGCCTTTAAAGCCTGGAGCCTTATCGGTAATTTTGAGTTTAGTGAACTCCTCAGGTCGTTTGAAGTAGACATGATAGCCTTTTTTAGTTTTTGCCATGGGCTGATTGGCATCAAAGTCATCAGGAAACATATCTCGGAATTTCTCAAAGTCCTCCTCATCATCAAAGTCAATAACCATCATGTTGTCTGAGAGCAGAATGCCCCAAGATACATACTGATTAGTTGCCAGCGCTTCCTCATACTTTTCCCAGGACCAAGCACCTCCCTTATGCTTGAAAACAGGGTCTTTGCTGTCAGGTTTCACTGGGATAATCATGTTTTTGGCTAGATCCTCATCAGATCTGAGCCAGTTAGCGAGCGATTTGAGCGATTTAGTCTGTTTGGCGTTCATTTTCAGCGATCGGGGTCCCTTTTATATATATAGAAGATTTTTCTTTAAGTAGTTTTGGGTCCCCAATCATTTTTTGTTGGAAATCGAGAAAGTATCCCTACGAAATTTATCCACATGATATATCGAGTGGTTCAGATACAAAAACGATAAAGTAGTATTTCAGCGAATAAACAGCATATCCCAGCCTAGTAATATGCTGGGAAAAATAATTTAGACATGTTTCAATTTTCTCCCTCGATTTGAGTAAGGGACATCATACAAATACTTGACAAAGCAGACTGCATTGGCTGCATACTTTCGCTGACATGAACTTGCTATTTTCATGGCTCTATAAGTATCATCAGTGTTATATAGATCTCTAAGCTGTGTGGCTATTTTTTCGTTAAACTTTTTGATTTGAGCCTTACCTTTTTCAGTTTGCTGATATCTCTTCATAGCTCTCTTCTGGGCTTCACTGAGTGGCATTTTTCCTCTGTCTCTCTTAATATATATAGAGAATTCTTTAAATCATTTTTTGTTCTCTAACCTCTTTGTCCAAATCGCTCAATATACATAAGTTTGAAATGCTTACCTAGCAATGCTACAAATGGTTCGATTTCCAAGGTCTCCCATGTTTTCTTGTCCTTATTCCATCTGCAATCTAATCCTTTTGCGATATCTTTTTTAAGATAAGGCACCTGAAACCCAGCAACCAATGTATTTGTTGTACTGAGTTCTGCATACATTTCAATCAATGCAGATCTGCCCTCTCTGAACCTCTCTATATCATCTCTGCGAAGATTATCCATTTTCGGAATAAACTGGTTGCTCCAAATCAGGAAAAGGTTAACTGCATGTTTATTCCTTGCTCTTTCTTGTTCTAATTCTCTCTGTTTTCGCTCTCTTTCTTCTAATTCAAGCTGCCTCTTTCGAGCTTCCTCTTGTTTTTCAAGTTCTCTTTTTCTTTCCAGTTCTTCTTGCTTTAAAGCGATTCTGCACTTATTACAGAAATTATCCTTTCGGTTTTTATGCCGATCTCCACATCTTTCACATATATCTTGACCTCTGGCACCCTTCGGAATAAATCGTAAAATGCAGCAATTCCCAACAATGACCACAATCTTTTTATTAACATGCAGAATATAGCATTGCTCTTTAATTGGATGATCACAGGCGCAATGCTCAGACTCTGGAGGCAGGTCATAGTCACTTAATCCATATTTTGCAAGCTTTGCCCAAAGAGGGAGCGGTTTCCTGTTACTTCCAAGAGCAACATAATCATTGAAGTTATCAGATCCACAAAGCAACATTAAAGCCGCTTTGAGCTTTTCCAGGCAATACGATTTCTTCTCTGCCATTGTCCTTTTATATATATAGAAGATATTTCTTTAAGTAGTTTTCATCAAATTTTGTGTTCAGAATTCCCCATTTAAAACCTCTCCTTTTATTAGGAACAAGTTAGGAACAATGCCCCGAATTAGCAACAGACTCATTAGAGAGAAGAAATGGGAACTCATGGGATTACTGGGAACACTGTATGCAGCCCATGAAATCACAGAGGCTGAATATGACCGGGAAATCGGATTTATTTCAAGGGGCAGACCCACTTTAGCAAAATTAACCAGAAAAGCCAATAACCTCTATGACAAAGTTGAGACTCTTGATGAACTCGATCGCCTGAGGCAAATAGAACCAGAGGCAGAAGATGGCACAGCCATGAATGAATTATATCGCTGGCTCACATACAGAGCCAGAAGGGAAGTTGTTGTTGATGTGATTGAATATTTAGATAGAATTGCAACCTCTCTACCAAAACGTTTAAGGGATAGTCTAGATCAATTCAGGGCAATCAAGGTTCGCTTATCGTTTATCTGCAAGTTCGTAAAAGTCAGCAATCCACAGGTTTGGATATCGAAATACATTTACAGCGATTATTTTGTATTAACCAAATCGAGAAATATTCGAACTGAGCTGAATAAAGCAGCCCAAATGTGTCAGGAACAGATGAATGTTGTTGATAGCTATCGATTGGAGAGAATCGAAATGCTAAGAGTTGCTATTATGAGTTATGCCCCAACTGGTGGCTGCTATGTTAAAACACCAGAATCAATTGCAGCCAAGAGAGCCACAGTGAATATTCGAAATATTGATGATTCTTGCTTTGAAAATGCCATTTTGGCATGGATCCATAGGAAAGATGTAAATTCCCACAAGAGAAGTGAGCTTACACAATATCGCAAATGGAAATACTCACCGACCATATACAATCCTCTGGCTCTCAATTTCGATAACATCTCATTCCCTGTTGCCTGTGATGCTGAAATCATTGATAAATTCGAATCTCAAAATGCAGGCATCAGCATAAACATATTTGGAATGGATCGAGATGTTATATATCCCCTACATCAATCCAGCAACCCAGGCAGAAAGCAAAAGATTAATCTAATGCTCATTCATGATGATGAAGGGAATGGTCACTATATTACAATCATGTCCCTTTCAAGACTTCTCAGAGTTGCCCTTGATAAAACCAAGGATCAAAAGTTACACTACTGTGATACATGCTTATCTCGATTCAGGTCTGAGGCTAAACTGACTGCTCATGTGGACTCAAACAGATGCATTGATTGGAGACTCTCAAAGGGAATCACCCCTAAGCCTGACACCACAATAGAGTTTGGACTGAAAAACCTCAGGAAAACTGTCTGGCTTCCTGTTGTGGTTTACTGCAAGATTGAACATAGAAGCATCCCCATTGATGCATCGAAATCCAAGAGGGAAGTCTCAGCAGTCAACATTAGAATAGTCACTGGGGCAGATGTTCAGGAGTTTCGATTTGAGGGGCTGGATCCAATGGGAGGTCTGTTTGAATGCTTGGAGTCCAAAGCAAGAGAGCTAATTGACTTCCTGTTTACCAATATTCCCATGAATGAACTCACAGATGAGCAAAAGGCTGTTTACAGGGCTACTAAACACTGTTACCTTTGCAGTGAGAGGTTCACCAAGGAAAACTTCAAATGCAGGGATCATGATCACCACACAGGTAATTACATTGCACCTGCATGCAGAAACTGCAATCTCCATAGGAGAATCTCAAAGCAAACCAAAGTAGCAGTGGTTGTTGACCAAATGGATGACTGTGGGACATTCATTTTCAGAAAAATAGCAGGCATGGGTGATAAAAAGCGAATCGAAATCCTTTCGAAAAACTTTGATCAATACCTTTCCTTGCAATGGGGTCTTTACAAGTTCATTGATGCAAGTAATTTTATGGACTTTGGGGCTGCTGATGTAGATGAGTTAATGAGCAAATTCCAGGCTTTTAGAAGGCTTTCACACTCAGTATATGGACTTGACCCAGTTCATTATGTATCTGCACCTGGGTTATCTTGGGATGCTATGCTTAGGACCACCAAGGCAAAAATAGAGCTTATAAGTGATGTAGAGCAATATGAATTTGTTGAGAGGGGAATCAGGGGTGGCTTTGCAACAATGCCTTGTAGGTATGCTGAGGCTGATGGTGAGAACTCCCATATTATGCTGTTTGATGCTAACAACTTGTATGGCTACTGCTTGAGTCAGCCAATTCCAGTTGGTGATTTTAGATGGGAGACCGAATTCAACCCACAAGATAACAGATCCAGTTTCCTGGAAGTTGATCTGGATTACCCAATTAGGCTATTTCTAGATCACAGTGATTTCCCTCTAATTATTAACAAGAAAATAGTAGAATATGCCGAATTATCACAATATCAAAAGAGCCTATTGGATCTCTCAGGAGAAGAGCTTGATAAAACCCCTAAGCTAACTGCAACCTTTGGTTCTGTGACCAACTATGTGATTTCTGAGCCTCTCCTACAGTATCTGTTGGACAAAGGGGTGAAATTAAAGAAGGTTCACAGGGTCCTATCATTTACTGTGGCTCCTGTAATGAAACCATATATTGAGCTGAACACTGAGATGAGAAGGAGAGCAGTGAATAAATTCGAGGCTGATTTCTATAAACTGATGAATAATTCAATCTATGGGAAATGCATTGAATCATGTAGAGGTAGATCTGTGGTTAAGATTGCAAACAGTGAGAAACTGTTTATGAAATATGCAGCCTCTCCATTGGTGAAATCAACAAGCCCCATAAACGAAAAAGCAGTTGCCTTTGAGTTTTACACAAAACATGTGAAGCTAGATAAGCCAGTTGCCATTGGAGCCTATGTTTTGGATGCTGCCAAACTGCATAATTACCAGTTCTTCTATGATACTATAAGGTCCCAATGGTCAAAAGCAAAGTTACTATTCCATGATACTGATTCCTTTTGTCTATATATCGAATCTAAGACCTTACAAAAAGATATAGAGAATATATCTTATGCCTTGGACCTAGGGGGATCTAACAGAATGACCCCAGGTAAATACAAAAATGAGATGCCAGGTTCTGCTATATTGGAGTATGTGGGTCTGAGAGCCAAGGTTTACAGTTTTAGAACTGCTGAGATTGAGAGAAGTAAGCTCTCTGGGACTTCCACTGAGGAACTCCAATTTAATGATTTTAAGCCGTGTTTATTTGCAGGTATCAGCAAGACTGTGACTGCAAAGCAGAAAAGAAGGGCAGATCACACAATAATAGATACTGTGAGTAGAAGGGTTGCCCTAAAATGCTTTGATGCAAAGAGATACATCTTACCAGATGGTATTAATTCTGTTCCTTTTAATTAAGAGATGCCAGCAACTGGAAGAATAGTTAGAAGAACCACTGAACAACTGCAAGGTAACCTGTTGCCCATCACAATTCCAAAGGAGGAAAAGGGAGAATCTCGAATTGTTAAAAAATCAGAGATGAAAGAACTTGTCCCAGTAGAGATTCCAGTTGCAATTGCAGTGAAAGAAACCAGCAAGATTGCAAAGAGATTCTATGATGTCAGAACAGGTTACAAAGGGCTTCAAGCTATGAGAGCTGAGTTACCTGATGAATCCTATAAGCAGTTGCAAGAGTTCTATAAAAAACAGGAAGTAGTTCAGATCAATGCACCTGCTATATCTAGAAAGAGAGATCCCATGGTCCCAATTAGGCAACCCCTTGATACCTATGTGATTGATTTGCTCTTTTTCCCAGCTTATAAGAAACAAAACAATGGCTATGATACTTTTATGACTGCTATGGAATCCACACTGAGAACTGGGTATATTATACCTATAAGGGATAAATCAGCTCTCACTACATTGGCTGCATTTAAACAGCTTGAAATGAGAGTGGCAAGACCCATAGTAAAGGTTCAATCAGATGCTGGGAGTGAATTCCAAAATCGAATATTCCAGGAGTATCTATCTAGTAAATACATAGAACACCAAGTGAGTGGAACTGCTGACCATAGGAGCCAAGGTCGAATTGAAGCCTTTAACAAGCAGATTAAGAGATTGATCACAAACTACTGCATAGCCAATAACACAGCTAGATTCTTTGATGTGTTGGGTGATATTGAGTTTAATTACAATAATACAGTTCACTCAGCTACTAAGCTGAAGCCAGGTGAAACTACAGAGGAGCATTACAGGTATATAGTGGGATTAGAAGATGAAAGATTCAAGAAATCAATAGCTTATCTTGATACCATGCAGCCTGGCATGTTTGTTAGAGTGAAAGTTGAGAAGAACCCCTTTGCTAAACAGGGTAACAATTGGTCTAGGATGGTTTACACTGTTGATAGTAGGGAAGGCTTTAAGTTTAAGCTAAGGAGTCCCAATGGTGAGATCATAGATAACAGGTTTGCATTCCATGAGCTGTTACCTGTGAATGCAGTTGAGTATCTGGAAACCCCTACAGTGGATGCCTTAGAGCAAGCCAAAGAGGAAGCCAGGGTTGATGCTGCTATAAGGAGAGAAGGCATAGAAGCTGCTAATGAAGTCCCAGATAAGCCTTTGATAGAGGCTAGAAAGGAGAAGACTGGCAAAGTTAACAGGGAACTCAAAAAGCTCACCATAGCAGGGACACAGAAACTTTCAGAAGTGAATAGCCAGAGATGGTATAATGACTTTCAGACTACTAAGGAGTCATACACAGCCCCTAAACCTCAAAGAACACTAAGAGAGAGGACCAAAACTAGCTAGTTTACTAGGCAAAAACTCGTTTTTTCCAAATATATGTATGACTGATATACATATATGCATATGATATACACATAATCTTGTAGATCTTATCAAGCGCTTCACAACGCTATGCAGAACGTTGCGTTTTAATGATCTGGTGATGAGATACAAGCGTTTGAAGATGCCGACAAGCGAAACACTGAAACTTCGGCGAAACTTCGACGTGTGATAAATACCTCGAGTGATTTTATCACAGTGTGATATAAATCACAGGGGGGAGAATGGTTTTAATCACAGTGTGATATAAATCACAGGGGGGAGAATGGTTTTAATCACAGTGTGATAAAAATCACAGGGGGGAGAATGGTTTTAATCACAGTGTGATAAAAATCACAGGGGGGAGAATGGTTTTAATCACAGTGTGATAAAAATCACAGGGGGGAGAATGGTTTTAATCACAGTGTGATAAAAATCACAGGGGGGAGAATGGTTTTAATCACAGTGTGATATAAATCACAGGGGGGGAGAATGGTTTTAATCACAGTGTGATAAAAATCACAGTGTGGTATAAATCACGACAATGAATACATCGCCGTGATCGTCATGATCTCCCGAGTCACGTGGTATGTCATATATATCATATACATATGCATCGTCATTATGACGTCATAGCATGAAATCCCATACAAAACACTAAAATGCATGTATCTCTTCACCAACTCATCAACTAACAAAGATAAAAACAGATTCGGAATCCTCTTAACGAGGCTAGCGTGACTATGAAAGTATCATAGGCTCAATAATTCTTTCATTTCTAAGCATCTGCCCTAGATTCCCCCTATTACCCTATTATTTAAGTGGACTCAAGGTTGACTCATATTAATCGTAAAAGTGTGAAACTTCGGCGAAACTTCGACGTGTGATAAATACCTCGAGTGATTTTATCACAGTGTGATATAAATCACAGGGGGGAGAATGGTTTTAATCACAGTGTGATATAAATCACAGGGGGGAGAATGGTTTTAATCACAGTGTGATGGATTTTGTTACGAATTCAATGCAAGGGTTGACTAAGTGGGTTGAGTTGACTCAAATTTCACAGGAAATAACAATGAATCAGAGTATAAATGCATTTTTTGAATCAACTACACCAACTAACACTGAGATTTTAACAATATATGAGATCCTTACTGAATATGGTAAGTGTCACAGGTGTCACAGGTCTATCCCAAAGTTTCTCCTATAAAGAGTAAATTTTCAAAAGTTTGGGATGGACCTGTGACACCTGTGACACTCGATTATTTAATTTGTTTATTCAATTAGAAATACATAGATAAGATTATTACTGAGTTTTTCATTATAAAAGAGATCCTTACTGAATATGGTATGTGTCACAGGTGTCACAGGTCTATCCCAAAGTTTCTCCTATAAAGAGTGAATTTCCAAAAGTTTGGGATGGACCTGTGACACCTGTGACACCCAATTATTCATTAAATTCTTAAGGGACCCCCCTTAGACTCAATAAAACATGATAAAAACATATCAATTTCATGTATAATTACGATTGGATTCAATAAGAGATCTATTTGTTTAATTAAACAAATGAATCTCATATAGATATTAATCGAGTTAAGCGATATGTTTCCGATTAAATGAATTAAATTTAATTAAATTTAATCGAGAAAGTACATGAATATAATATCGATTAAATCAATTAACTTTTAGACCAATCACACATAGTAAAATGCGGAGTTTTAACCAGAGGCAAGATCTAATTGAGATTCAGTTATATTATTCGGAAATATATAGAGATTATCGATAGACTCAGTAAGACTAATCGGAAAATAAGAGAAATTTACGATAAAATATCGAAAAGAATACAAAATAATCGAAATAATTGAATATTCGATAAGATATACACAGATTATCGATTGATTGAAATAGAATATACGAGATATATCAACAAAATCAATTAAGATAAGCCGAGGGTTAAAACTCCGCATTTTACTATGTGTACCGTACGGCCCGGACTGATGGCCGGGCTCAGTGTGCGGCAGGGGCTTCCCGCACACCGGGGGGACCGCTGCGCGATGCAATTCGTTCATGATGCATATGCGCCGGCGCTTCATGATGTGAAGCATCGAGCTCGAGCTCGAGATCTAGATCTCGCACCAGAAACGGCGACGGTAGTCGTGTCAACACCGGGGCCGGAGGCCGCGTCGATGCCGACGCCCCCAGCATTGAGGAACACATCTTGGCCGCTGCAGCCAACAGCGTTGCACGCCTCCACGGTCAGCGTGTACTGGTTGCCTGCGGCAGCCCGGGTCGAACGTCAGATGTAGAACTCGAGCTCATGATCAGATCTAGAACTTGAATCCAGCAATATCATGGCATACCGGGGCAGAGATAGGCCGCGACGTCGAGTCGGAGGGATTCGTAAGTCCACGTCGAGGTCTCATTCACGTGCTTGAAGGTGGTCACGGTGGTAGCCTTGCTGTGCGGAGGATTCGGGCAGTCCACTTCTGTGCCCACCGGGGTGACGGTCACGATGTACTTGTTGACGCGTGCGCCGCCGTCATAAGCGCTGGCGTTGTACTTGGCGTCGGTCCACGTGCCGAGCGGGAACGAGAAGGCCCCTGCAGCGGCAGACTGCCAGAGCGGCTTCGTCGGCGCGACAGCTGCGCGGAAAACGTCGTTCAGAGCCGGCCCAGCGGCGCCCCGGAGTACTAATTATAATGGAAGGACGAGCGAAGCGCGGCGAACCCGGAACGGCCTTGATGGTCGTGGACGACACGCACTCGAGAGGAGCGCTCGTGCAGGCCGAGACGATGACAGTGTAGGTGGAGCCTGTGTGTGCATAAATGCCGTGATCCATAGAATCGGTACATATATAAATATATAAAGATCCACGAACCAGGGCAGAGGTAGTTGATGCTCTGCGGGCTGACCGCGTTGTCGATGTCAGCGTAGTCGCGGTCCGTGGTGCCCGTGAAGTTCTTGCTGTAAGGGGGCTCTTTGAAGGGGCAGCTCTGGACACCCTCCGGCCCGTGATCTGGGCTCGAGGCTGTGCGCGCGCTCCAAGGTCAGCACACGGAGGATCCGGAACACGCGTACGCGTGTTTAAATTATCAGGCGAACGCACGAGGCAGAATATCAATCGTAAACTGTGCGATCAGTCGAAATGTCAGCGATCAGTCCTTGCGATCGCGTCGTTCTCTAAACGCGGACGCACGTAATCCACGGCCTTGGCGTACGTAGCGTCGGAGTTCGTCCACGAGACAGTCGCGGGGTAGCCGACGGCGTAGCTGAACGCCCCGAGGTTGATCTCCACGTTCTGAGGCGCGTACAGCTTCTTGGTCGGCGCCGGCGTCGGCGTGTCAACGTTGGTCGAGCCTGTATCAGCTACGCAGTTAACGCCCGCATCGCTGTTTCCACTGTTCAGAACTGGATTGAGGAACTCCGCCGCGCCCTGCCCCGTTTGCCACACGATTTCGGTTGCCCCGCACTTGAAACCGCCCTGTTGCATACGAATATTGCGCGCGTCATGATCAGTCAAAATCAAGCTCAAGGGGGACTTCGAATATTAATCCAACGCACGGAGATCCAGTTCTTGAGCCCGCGGCTGCAGTTGGCCAGAGGGTCGGTTCTCGGGAAGCGAACGACGTAGGTCAATTTGTAGTAGGTGCCATCAGTCTCGTTCTTCTTGTCCAGCCTATTCTCAAGCTGGAATTGAGTGATGGTCACAGCTCGCCGCTCGGTGCCGGTACCGGACACAGCTTGCTCGATGTTGAGCTTGTCGGTGTCGGTGAAAACTTGGCTTGCGTAAAAGTAGATGCGCTCGGGCTTGTCCTCGTCGATGGGAGTGTTTCCAATCCCTGTATCAGTGACCCACACCTTCAGGGCATCTGGCTTCCTGTGCATGCGCGCCGCGTGCACGTGCACGCGTCAGTCGTCGTCGAAATTCACGTATATGTGTCAAAGCGTCGACACGCACAAGGCTTTCGGGTTTGCTGGCGTTCCCGTAAACAGGGCCCCTTCGCAAACAATGGAGCAGTGGTCGGGAGAGCAAGTGGACCTGAACGCAAACGACCGCGCAAGGTCGACATCAGCATGCGCAAGATCCCGAAGTCTGGGTTCACAAGGTCGACCATATGCATATGCATATGTATGCACCTGTAGCACTTTTCTACGTTGCTCACGCCAGTGTTCTCGAAAGTGGGAGGCGTGTAAGAGGAGGGAATGCAGTTTGCAGGAACCGCGTATTGATCGGCGGCCGAGGCAACAGCCGAGAAGGCCAGGAGGCCGAGGGCGACGAGCAGAACCGCTTGCGCGCCCTTCATTGCGCGAGGTTTGGTTCCTGCGCCGCGCGACGGTCAGCCCCGCGCGCGCAGCCGCGGCGCGCGTGGTGGCTGGGACGTCGCCCGCTCTGCCGCTGCCGCCGGCCGCGGGCCGCGCGCGCGCTGGCGAACCTTCGAACAACTCGGCGGCGTCGGCGCCGGCCGGCGAACTTGAGAAGTCGACGAGATGCTTGCGCGCGCCCTCTCTCCCGAGTCCCGACTCCCGCGCGCGGCCGAAATGTCAGCGGCTATAGCTATAGCGAAAGCTAGCGTTTTCGGATAGCCTAGTAGCTAGCTATACTGGAGAGCTAGAAATATTTAGTGGGCTGCATATTTATAGTACTAAACTTTTTTGAGTGATCTACTAAATATTTCCCGCCTGCTAAAGCCGAGAATTTGTAGGGGTAGGCCCCTCTCCGCCATACAAAAGCCCTGCGAAGGCGGACCTACTAAAAATTTACCAGCTGCTAAAGTGGCAGTTTTGGCGAAGTACTAATTATTTTCCTGTACTAAATTAACCAGTTCTCCAGTAGGCTATAGCGCTGGCTGCAGCTGCGCACCGCGTGGCACGTGCGCCCCCGGATCCGGGGAACTTCGGAAGCCTGAACACGGCCCTGCAGCCTGCAGGTGCAGCCGCAGGCTTGCAATTGCAATTAAAATATTGCGCCATCAACTTGGCATCAAGCGGATTCAAGCCATGATCAAGGGCCCGTCGACCTCGGGCCATCAGTCACATGATCAGTGCCCTTCACTGAGAGTCATATGCATGCGCATCATCGCAGCGCATGGCCCAGTGGCATGGCATGACTCGGATTCAAGCTGCAACTTCCCTCAAGTTCCCTGCAAGGCTGCAAGCCTGCAACTAGCCTAGTAGCCTAGTTAGGCCCTAGTAGGCTGCAAGGCCCCGCCGGCCCGCGCCGGCGCCGGCCCGCCGGCGAGTCGGCGGCGACGTCGACTGGCCCAGTGCTAGGCCTGCTGCTTGGGGTCAAGCATTTGCCTCAAGCACTTGGCTTGACCTCTAGCCCCAAGCATTTGAGCCAGAAAGCCGTGCTTGAAGATACTTGCAAATATTATGGGGGGGGGGGGAGCAGGGGGGGGAAGGGCCATACTTAGGCACAGCGAAGTAGGCTCAGCCAGGCAGCCACTGCCAGCCAGCAGCAATGCCGCCGAAGGAGAAGGGCAAATCCACGCAGTCATGATCAGTCATCGGCAAGGACGCGTCTGGCAACATCTCATTCCGTGCCCCCGCGCAGCCCATCGCCGGCTCCAGCGTGAGGTAAATGAATTCGCACACACCGAGACAAATGGCTAGAGATATAGCTGAGGTGTCCATCTGTGTCAAGTCGAGAGATGAGCCTACGGGACTAAGCCTTTCGGACATCGGACCGGGTGGAGCTCGGATATGGAAATAACTGGAAACGCTACCCCGGGGACTAAGTCTAGATCTAGAGCTGCAGCACAGGAAAGATCCTACGCGGGAAGGGAAGTGACTACCCAGGGACGAGAATAGAAATCAGAGGTGGGCAGCAAAGTGGGCTGCAGCTGTAGCTAGCGCTATGCCTAGCAAGCTAGGGCCTCCGAGAAGGCGCACTATAATCTGAACCACTCTGTACACGCTAGAGTACGGCCCGCCGTGTCGTCGGCACGGCGGGTCGGGTCGGGGGCTCGCTCGTCCGAGAGCAAGCCTGGTGGAGCCGCCGGGCTCAGAGCATTCGGGGAAGATTGGTCGGGGGGAGGGGGGACGGGGGTAGGGAGGTGGGCACGGCACGGAGCGACATTGGGCGGTGGGAAAGGACGGGGGAGGACCGGGTCGGGCAGCCGCGGTCGGGAGGAGGGAGGCTCCAGTGGCGCGTTCCGCCGGGCTTCCAGCCGCCCGCCGACCGCCTCCCCCCGCCGCGGGCAATGACGAGCCCCCTCCACGGCGGTCCGGCCGCCCCGGCCTGGCGCGTGGCCGGGGCAGGCGCCGGTGGGTTCAGCGGCCGACCGACGACCTTCCACCTGGCAGCCCGCACCACCGTCCCCTCCCTGGTGTAGCGGGAGATCAGCAGAGCAGAAGGGGCGGAGGGGGTGGGGGATGGGGCCGTGGGGGAGGGCGACTGGGGCAACGGGCGAGAGAAGGCAGGGGGGAGAGAGCAGTGGTGGCGGCGGGAGGCGAGCGTGTCGGCGGTAGTGAGAGGGGTGTGGAGGCGCAGGTCGCGCAGGCGACGGCGGGTCGGCGGCGGGCGCGAGGGCCCGGCAAGCGGCCGTAGGTGATAGGTTGAGAGTGAGGTCGTCAGTGGGCGTAGCGATGGAGTCTCCGTGTCTCCGCGTTCGCCGGCTCCAGCGATGCGCCTGCAGCTGCAGCTGCAGCTGCGCCAGCTGCAGCTGCATGCAGGGGCGCCTGCGCATGCAGCAGCGCAAAGGCCGCGCACGGACGCGGACGACTTCGAGCAGCGATGTGCCGGCGCCTGCTCAACATGTACAAGGAGAAGCACGGCCGGCAGTTGGCTTGAAGCCGGGGGGGGTCAAGCATCAGGCCTACCCAGTGCCCACTGCCCAGTGCCCACTAGGGCTGTCGTCAGTCACTGACAGTCACAGTCAGAGGGTCTGACTGACCTCACTGAGTCACTGGGTCAGATTTTGGCTGAATGACGTTTTCTCAGTCCCAAATACTCCCATTCAACACCCTGCTGGGAGCGTGCCTCACTGTGGGCTTTACCCATCTAAAGCTTGACGTGGGTCGACCGAAAAATGATCTTCTGTCGTCGAAATCTTCAAGAAATCGCCCACGGTCTGACACCTGGCCGCAGTGGCCATGGCCCATGGCGCCGGCGGGGGCCGAATCTCTTTTTCGCAGATATATTCACCCCTTACTGCCCGTGCCTGCAGCTGATGCTTGGCAATTTAAATGAAGTAGGTAGATCGCACTTAGGTCATTTCCGGGTCATTTTTCACAGCTTTTTCACGGTAGCCTGACTGAGCGTTGGGTTGACTGAGTCAGTCACAGTCAGGGGGGCTGACCGACTGGGTCAGCCAGGGGCCTGAGTCCGCCTGACTGACGAGTCAGTGACGACAGCACTAGTGCCTACTGCCCACTGCCCAGTACTAGGCTACTAGTAGCCTACTACTAGCCCACGCATACTACTAGGCTAGTGCCTACTACCTAGTACTAGTCTGGGGTCTCTGGAGTCTGCCAGGCTGGAGTCTGCCAGGCTGGATACTACTGTAGAACTGGAAATATTTAGTGGGCTGCATATAGGGTTACCGGGCCGAAATTTCGGCCGGCCGAAATTTCCGAAAGATTCGAAATTTCGGCGAAATTTCGGCACCCTCCGATCCGAATTTCGCCGATAGAGAATAGAATAATCAATAAAATATTCGGAATATCCATATTTCGGCCGTGGAAGTGGGGGGTTGGGGTGCCCGGGGGGCGGGGACTCGCTAACTGCGCCCGTAGGCACTGCTAAACACACGAGTAGGCATTGCTAGGCAGTCTGTTTTAGGTTAAAGGGGACTCAACCTGTTGTTTACGATTTCCGGAGGGCGGGGGCTCGCCGAAATTTCGGCCGAAATTTCGGAAATTTCGGCGGGCCGATTCCGAATTTCGGCGCTCCAAAATCCGAATTTCCGAAATTCGGCAACCCTAGCTGCATATAATCAGCATATTTCCCGCCTGCTAAAGCCGAGAATTTGTAGGGGTAGCTCCGTCTCCGCCATACAAAAGCCCCGCGAAGACTGACCTACTAATCTTTTACCACCTGCTAAAGTGGCAGTTTTGGCAAAGTACTAATTATTTTCCTGTACTAAATTAACTATAGTTCTACAGTAGTATAATACTAGTAGTAGACTAGTAGTATAGATCTCTAGCTGCAGCCTGCAGCCTGCACTGGGCCCTGCAGCGCTAGCTGGGCAATGTGGGCACTGGGCATGCGGATGCCATCATTGCCATTCATGATGCCATGATGATGCATGCTGGTATCATAGAATGGTACGTACTTTGTAGTACTAGTACGGTACTAATAGGTTAGTAGTAGGCTACTAGTAGCCGGCCGCGGCGGGCCGCCGGCGCCGGCGGCTAGTAGCCGCTGAGCGCGCGAGCGACGAATCGCCGACGATCGCGAATTCGAAGCTAGCGAGTCGGACGCCTAGGCTCGGAGCGTTCATCGCCGTTCAACGGTGAAACGTCCGAAACTTTGAAAGTTCGTTAAGTTGCATGTGCACACGCACATGTACAGTTGACGGTTCGTCGTCGCAAGCTTATTTTTCCGTTTTCGCAAGCTCAATTTTTTTGAGAGATTACAGACTTTATTATTTACAGTACCGCCGTACCGGGCCGGGGCCCGGGCCGGGCGGGCGCCCGGGCTACCAGGTATTACGGGGTCCCGTGCACGTGGGGCCGTAGCCGAAAACCTAGGAACTTCGGAAGTTACTGGGTAGGCCCTCGGACCTCATATACATATAGCTAGGGTTGCCGCAATTCGTAAATTCGGATTTTTTAGCACCGAATTCGAATTTCTCACAAACGTACGCTATAGCTAGCTGATCCTTGCAAATTGCAATCCGAGAGTCGATTGCAATTGCAAGATCGGCGCGCCGCGGCCGGGCGCCCGCGTCGACGTCGCCGGCCTCCTCCGACTCGGCTCCGAGGCTCGGGGCCGGGGAGGTGGGCCTCGGCCTTCGCGTGGGCCACTGGGCCTCCAAATCCGACCCAGTACAGTAAATTCGATTCGAATTCTACCTTAAGCTTGAGCTTTGTCCTTGTTCCCTGCTTTGTGGCAGCCCCAATCATTGAATATGGCCGCTGATCATGACTCAGTGATCGTCGGATTCTCCTAAGAGAGATCTGGAATTAAATCAGGAAGGACGGCGCCGCGCTAGCTAGTGTTGCCTTAGGGTTCCTGCTTTATGACAGCCCCAATCATTGAATATCATAGTATGGCCGCTGACTCAGTGATCGTCGGATTCTTTCAAGAGAGATCTGGAATCAGGAAGGACATGCACAGCGCCGCGGAAGCTTAGTAGGAGGAGGGGAGGACCGAGGCGGAACGGACGTCGTCGGGGGCGAGGCGGGCGTAGAGGCGGGCGCCCCCCGCCGTGCCCTCGGGGTCCGACGCCGGCTCGTGCCGCAGCACGAACTCCCGCGCGTCCGGCGCCTTCCACGCCGCAAGCATCCCGAACGTGTCTGCGGGCACCGGGGCGGGCGGTCAGGCGGGCGGTCAGGCGGGCGGGGTCGCCATCGATATCATCATCACTGACGAGCCCCATGGCCCGGCCAGGGCGAACCGGGGCGCGTCGGAGCAACTATCCCAACAGCTTTGCAGAATAGAACAAGGATGGCGCCCGTGGGGGGCGCGTGGGGCGAGTCGGGGCGCGTGGGGGCGACTATCCCAAGGGCTTTGCGGACTAGCGCTGCTCGTCCCTAGCGACGAGGACCGGGACGTCGGAGCCCCGGCCCGGGCCCCGCCACCGCCCCCGCCCCCGCCCCGCCACGGCGTCGCACCTGTGAGGACGGAGGCGAAGCCGCCGGACTGGAAGAGGCCCCGCGCCGCCGTCCGCTGCTTCGCCGTCGTCAGCTGCACCTGCGCCGTCGTAGAAGCTTAGGGGGAAGCTCAGGAAGCTCAGGAAGCTCAGGAGGCCCGGCCGCAGCCAAGGCTAAGAAGCTCAGGGGAAGCTCAGAAGCCAGCGTCAGGAGACTTAGAGGGAAGCTCTGTCGAGCTTCCCTCTTAAGGTTCTCCAAGTCTTAGAGGATCGCCGCACCTGCTGCTCGGCGAGCAGCCGGTCCACGATGTCCGGGTCCTCGGGCAGCTGAGGGGAGGAAGGGGAGGAAGGGGGGGGGGGGAGGGGGGGCAGGGTCGGTCGGTCAGGGCCCTGTTGGGGGGGGGGGGGGGGGGGGGGGGGGCTCGGGCGCGCCTTGTTGGAGAGGGAGAGGGCGAGCGAGGCGTGCGCCTCGACCTCCTCGAAGGCAGCGCAGACGCGCTCGCAGGCCTCCTGCGGGAGGGGCGCGCCCCCCGCCACCGCCGGCCCGCACACCTGCGCGCCTGTTAGCGGGGCGAGCAGGGGCGGGATACGGGGACGGGCGGGGTACAGCACACCTCCTCCAGGAGCGAGGACAGGGCGGCCATCATCGCCCTGCGGGGCGAGCGGGCGGGCGTCGGGCGGCGCGCGGTGGCCGGAGCGGGCCGGGCGGGGCGGGCGGGGCGGGCCGGGCGGGGCGGGCGGGGCGGGCGGGGCGGGCGGCGGGCGGCGGGCGGGCGCGGCGGGCGCGGCGCCGCTCACTCGTGGGAGGGGAGGGCCGGTCCGGGCCGCCGCCCCAGCGCGTCGTACGCCCCCACGAACGCACAGCGAACCAGCCTGGGTAGGGGTACGCGGTTGAGAAGGACGACTGATGCGAAAGGGCGTGGGGCGTACTGGAAAAGCAGCTCGGCGGGCCGCTGGGGCGCCTCGAGGTACTGCAGGACCTTCTCCGCCTCCTGGGAGCCGGCTGAGAGGGGTACGGAAAACGCGGCGAGCGGCCGCGGAGGGGTACCTTCTCGGCGGCAAAGAGGGCGCCCTGCTCGGCGACCGCCGCGGGGGTGGCCTCCTGCGCCGAAAAATGAAAAGAATAGAGAGCGCGGGGGTACAGGAGCCCGGGCTCCCAACCTCCCAGGAGGTACGCCAGAGGTTCCCGGGGCGGTGCATGCGGGCGCTCAGGCGGCCGAACTTCGCCTCGCGGCCCGACCCCTCCTGCGCAGCGTTGGTCGGGCGGGTACGGGACTAAAACGGGGCAGGGGTACGGGCGCACGGGCGGGTCGGCGGGGGGGGACCAGTCCCGAGGGGAGTGCCACCGCACGAAATCTGGTGCCATGTCTCAGCCAAGTCGGGGGGTACAGTCTGCCAGAGCCGCGGGGGGTACGGCGCGCGCGCCCTCGAGAACGCAGCCGGGGTTGGCGGCCTTGAACGCCCGCATGTCCGACAGCAGGTGCGCCTTCTGCATCTGCGTACCCCGGGCCGGCTCAACCCCCGCTTCTTTCCCCCCCCCCCCCCCCACGCCCCTTCTTACCTGGGCCCGGATCTGCGAGGCGAGGGGGGTATCCCCCAGCTTCGTGAAGACCTGCGGGGGTAGAAGCGTCACACGGAGGGTCGATGGGTCTCCAGAGCGGTACCCCCGCACCTCCTCCTGCTCCTTCACCATGTCCTCCGTCAAGAATGGCGCGTCCTGTACCCCGCCGGCTCGAAAGAAGAAGAGAATTGAGGGGACGGGACGGGGTACGGCTCGCCTGAGTGATGGGCACGTGCGCCTGCTCGCCGGTGGCCAGGAGCTTCACGCCCTCCATCGGCCGGAGGCGCCCGCGGGGCTCCCCTCCCGCCCCCTCGCCCGCGCCCGCGGCCGGCTCCTCTTTCGCTTCGCCCGACGGCCCCGCCTCCGCCTCCGCCTCCTCGCCCTCCTCCCCGCCCTCCTCCGCCTCCGCGTCGTAGAACTCGTCCTGCGGCTCAGGTTAGGAGGGCGGGGGGCCTCTGGGGACGGAGGCCCGAGCCGGAGAGCGCACCTCGCTGCCCTCGCCGCCGTCCCCCTCCTTCTCCTCGGCCCCCTCGCCCTCGCCCTCGCCCTCGCCCTCGCCCCCAGCCTTCTCGGCCTGCTCCTTCTCCTCCTCCTCCTCCTTCTTCTCCTCCGCCCCCTTCTCCTCCTTCCCTTCCTCCGCCTCCTCCTCCTCGCCCCGCCCGTCGACGTCCTCCCACTCCCCCACGTCCCAGCCGTCCCCGGAGCCGCCGCCCCACCCCTCGCTCCCCGCCTGCGAGGACCAGGCAAACGTCAGCTTCGTCCGGCCTCGGCCTCGGCCTCTGGGGGCGTGGGGGGCGTGGGCACCTCCTCCGGGTGGTCGCGGGCGTGGTGCGCCCAGCGCGCCTCCATGCAGCAGTTCAGCTGCGCGCGCGGGCGGCGCCGGTCAGGCCCCGCAGCAGCCGGCAGCAGAGCAGTAGGAAGGAGCAAAGTGGAGCTAAGTGGGAAGCAGCGAGAGTAGCGGATTTGTGCAGCTAAGTATGGCCGTCAAGCAGCCAAGCGGGGAGTGAGAACGGCAGAGGAGAGCCGTGCGGCCCGCTACCAAACCGCCTAGTGTGAATGGAGAGGGGGCGCTAGTCAGACTCGGAGACTGGTGGTAGGGGGAGCAGAAGCCATCGGGAGTTATAGATCGGTCCAAGGAGGCGCGCGAGGCCGATGCCGAGGCGGGCAAGGGGGGGCGGGGCGGGGCGGGGCAGGGGCGCGCGGGAGCGGGCACCATCATGAGCTTCTGGTGGAGGAGGCAGTGCCTGAAGTCGGGCGCGCCCTCGCCCACCCCGCCCACCCGCGCCCGCTGCAGCGCGTCCGGCGGCACGCCCGCCCCTTCCTCGTCCGCCAGCTGAGAGGAGCGGCAAACGTGAGGAAGACCGCGGGGTAGACGTGGGAGGGGGGGGGGTGGGGGGGGGTTACCGCGGCTTCGAGGGCGAGCCACCGGGACCGGACTTCGCGAACGAAGGCGAGCCAGAGGGACACGGCGCCTGGGGGGGGGGGGGATACCGGTCGAAACGGTTCGAGCAGGCGATCCGCAGGCGCGCGTACCCCGGGCGGAGCCCTGTGCGGCCATGCGGAGGGCGAGCTGGACGAGGAGCGAGGAGGGTTCCGCCGCCTTGAGCTGGGGTACGCGGACGGCCCCGGGGGAGGTGACGGGCCCGTGGCCATGCCGGTCGTGCCCGAGGGTCGAGAGGAGACCCCGCACGATGTCCTCGGGGGTACCGGAGCCGGAGGGGTACAGGGAGGAGGCCAGAGACGCGAAGACGGACTCGGAGGGGGCGGCCCCGGGGGTAAGCAGATCCGTCAGGTCGTCCACCTTGGCTGGGGGTACAGGGTCAAAGAACGGGGGGGGCGGGGGTCGGGAGGCGACGGGGGGTACCGGAGTCGAGCATGACGGCGCAGAGGGCGCGGAGGGAGTCCGCGAGGCGGCACCAGACGCTGCGGGCGGGGTACGTCAAATCGCGCGACGGCACGGCGGGGCTACGGCGCACGAGGAGGCGGGGAAGCAGCGGAGGCGCCAGGTGGGGGCGTTCTCAGGGTTAAAAGCCTCGGTCTCCCTGGGGGGGGGAACGATCCGTCGGGGGGTACGCGTGCGGGATGCGAACGAGGGCGGCGTACCCCTCCCCGGAACCATCCCCCAGGGCGGCCAGGACGTCGGCGTCCACCTGGGGCCAGTACGCGCCCAGCTCCAGCCCTGGCGGGGGTACGCGATAAGGGAGGGGTGCGGGAAGCCCTGGGGGGGTACGCAGCACCCGCGACGGGATCGTCCTCGGGACCCCACTCGACCGGCGCCGCCTCCATTCGCCGCATGATCACCGCCTGCGGCCGTCTTAGGGGGTACACGCACGCCGCGCGGGGGTACGCGGGGACCTTCAGGTCCGGGGCGCGCCAGGCGTTGCGGTCGGCCCCCTCCTTGGCGTACGTGTAGAGGGCGGAAACCGAGATCGAATCGCCGGCGGCCGGCGCCCAGGCCCGCCCCGAGCAGCTCTCCTGTGGAGGTACACGAGTCAGGTAAGAGGAAGGGGCGGGGAGAGCCGGGGGTACGTCGCACCAGCTTGGAACGGAACGCGGCGACCAGGTCGGGGATGCGGTACCCCCCGGAGGGGGGGTCCGTGAGCGCAACGTCCATGTGGAGGGTAGAGGACGCGCCCGAAACGTGCGCTACCCCCCTGTAGAGCTTGCGCCAGGCCTCCCCGTGCGGCACGAACGCGGGCAGCGCGCTGCGAGCGAGCGAACAAAGGTCAGGCGAACGAGCGGACGAGCGAAGGGGGCCGCGGGAGGGAGGGATACGGGTCGCGCGCGCCAGCCCATGTGCCGCAGGGCGATTGAGAGGGCGCTGAGGATGCCGGCCGCCTCTCCCGCGTCCAGAGTCGCGGCCGCCGCGGGCACGACAAAGAGGAAGTTGCGCACCCCGAACCTGAGGTGCCGGTCATCGGGGCGGGAAGCAGCCCGGCGGCGGCGGAGGCGGGCGGGCGGGCTGCCGCGCGCCACCGCTGGAGCTCGTGCCGCATGTCCTGGAAATCGATCTCGCGGCATCCCATCTCCCGCAGGACTCCGACCTCGCCTGTGCGCGGCGCGGAGCGGAGCGGCCGCCGGGCGGTCGGTCGACCGGCTCGCGGGCCGGGCGGTCCATCCGCAGGCCGGGCGGGCCGGGCGGGCGGGCAGCGGCGCACCCTCGCCCTCTTCCGGCGTGTGGTAGAAGTACTTTATGAAGAACTGATTGTCCCCGTAGGTCAGCTCCTCGACCGCAGTGCCTGTGCCGGCCGGCCTGGCGGGCGCGACCTGCACGCCGCCGCTCAGCCGGCGAGGCGAGCGCGCGGACCGCCTCTGGCGACGCACGTCGACCTGCTTGTCGGGGTCGCTGCCGATGCCCCACTTGGCGAGGTGCTCCTCGATCTGTGCGATGCACCTGCGCTGCGCGTGAGCGCGGCGCCGCGGCGGGGTCCGATGGATGCTTGCTTCTCCCACGGGGACGCCAGCGTGTAGTCGATGATCTCAAACACCTCGGTCTGCGCGAGGAGCGGTCTGAAGCGGACGGCGCGGCGGAGGCGGCGCGTCGCACCTCCTCGAGCTCCGGCTGCGATGCCGCAGTCGCCTCGCCCGTCGGGCTCGGCGCCGGCAGCGCGCGGTCGCTGCCTTCGTCCATTTTTCGTACCCGCGATTGTAACGTGTACCCGGCTGTCCGCTTGCTCCCGAAAATGAGCCACGCGGATGCCTTCCTGGTGAGTTGGCCCTGCCCGTGCTAGAGTATGAGGCCTTCTTGCCACCTTGCTGCGCCCGGGTCCGCTCATCGCGCCTCATGCAGCATTCGATGCTCGGCGGAGGCGGCGGTGGTCACGGAGGCCATGGACAGTCGATCGAAGAACGCATGGTCGGAGGGGTGCGCGAGGTCTCCGGACCGCGCTGCGTCGACCTGACCGGCTGGCCTGGCCCCCGTCATCGCAGGTTCTCGAGGTTGTGGATGTGACGAAGGCGGCTTTCCTCCGTCGCGATGCGCGGAACAAGGAGAACGACGTCTTCGTCCCGCCCAGGCTCATCCGGCACTTCAACCTCAACTCGGGGTGCGCGGGGCCATTGGCGGTCTTTCGGGGGCCATCTGACTCGCGCGCGCCGCAGGGACTTTGTCGAGGGGTCCGCCGCGCCTCGCCCGCCGCCCGCGCCGGTGCCGCCCGCTCACGCGAGCGATCGCAGCGTCGCGCGGGAGCCTTCGGACCACTACCGCATGTCGCGACCGGGCCAGCGGCCCAAGCCGGAGCTGGAAGACGTGTACCGCATCAACGGCATCAGCCTGCGCCCCGAGCTCGTCCCCAACAAGGACCTGACCCAGCTGCACGTGGGGAACCTGGCCGTCCTGAGCCCCAACCCGGCGAACCAGCACGCGGCGTACTCCTCGCAGCCGGCCCCGAGCCACACGAGCTCGCTCGGCAAGCGGCCGCTGAGCCCCCCCGCGTACGCGGCGGACACCAAGCGCCAGGACACCAGCTCGAGCCTCCACGACTTCGGTACCCCCTCCGGCGCCAAGAACCCCGGCGGCGGCCCCCTGCAGATCTTCCCCGTCAAGGGATACGGTCCGCCCCGCCCCGGCCCCCGCCGGAACGGGCCCCGCACGGAATCGACTCCGCGCCCCAGGCTTCCTTCTGCGACACGGACAGGGCCAGGACATCTTCGTCGCCCCGAACGTGATCCGCGACTACGCGATGAAGGTGAAAAACCGCGTACCCCCTCGCCATTCCCCTCCCCCTGACGCCAGGGGGGTACAGGACCAGGACTACGTCTTCGGAATGGTGCAGGAGGTCTCCTCGGGGAGCGGAGACCCCAGCAAGCAGCGGCCCCGTGAGTCTCTCGCGCCTCTGCGCCTCGCTCGCTCGCTCGCGGGGCGGCCGCTGACCTGGCCTCCCCTCTCTAGACCTGGTGGAGGTGATCAGCATCAACGGGCAGCCGGCGCAGCGCGTGCCGGCGGCGGCGGCGGCGACGCTGGCGGCTGTGGGCGGGACGGACCAGCCGACGCAGTTCATCGACTCCGGCGTCATGGACATCAACGCGAAGGTCCGCCCCGTTCCCTCGTGCCGAGTTTAGATCGCTTCGGGCCGCTTTAGACTCAACAAAGCTTCAAGTGTTCTCTGATATCTTTACCTCGGTCGGCCCCGCCCCCTTGTCCTCGCCTTCTGCCGAGTATCGAGAGTCCGAATCAGTGCTTAGATCGCTTCAGAGCGCTTTAGATTCAAAGCTTCAAGTGTTCTCTGATATCTTTGTTGCGTTCGTGTCGCGTTCGTGTGTGTGCTCACCCGCCTTCCTTCTTTCTCGCCGCAGCGCTTCGGGTTCCTGCGGGAGAACGCGGCGGGCCTGCACATCTTCGTGGACCCCGACACGATCCGCAAGAACAACCTGCAGCAGGGCGACCGCGTCACGGGGCGCGTCTCCCTCCAGGACCTCGGCGCCAAGAAGGCCCGCCTCGTCGAGGTGCGTGCGAACGAAGCTCAGGTGATCTGATTTGCGGTCCTGAGTCGCGCCTTCGTTCGCAGGTGCTCGACGTGAACGGGATGCACGGGGGCCCGGCGGCCGTCGCGGCGGCCGCGGCGGCAGCGGCGGCCGCGGCCTCCGGGCACGCGCCGCCGAGCTCGGGCTACGAGAGCTACGCCGGCCACGCGGGGCACGGCTACGGCCACGCTTCGGCCGGCGGCTTCGGGTCGGGCGCGAACGCCGCGAGCGCTTACGCCCCTCCCGCCGCGCACGCTCCGGCCTACGCTCCGCCGCCCGCTCCGGCCGCCGCGCCCGCCGCAGCCGCACCGGCCGCTGCCGTTCAGTCGCCGACCGCAGGCGGCTCCACGCAGGCTGACCTCTTCGCCGCGTACACCGCCGCAGCCGCCGCGATGGCTGCCCAGCAGCAGCCCGCCGCCGCCGCCGCCGCCGCCCCCGCCGCCGCGCCCGTCCCCGCCCCGTGCCTCTCGTGCTCCCGCCCGCGACCGCGGCCGCCCCCGCCGCGCCCGCCCCGGCCTCGGGCTTCGCGCCGGCGCCGTACGCCCCCGTGCCGCCCGCGGCGCCCGCGTTCCCCTGGGCCGCCGCGGCGTCCGAGGCGCCCGCTGTGTCCGGGCGCCCCGTCGCGGGCACCGCCCGCGCGGCCGGCGCGACGCTGCGCCTCGAGGGGGCCGACGGCCGCGGCCCGCGCATCGCGCCCGCCCTCGCCGCGCGCTACCGCCTCCAGGCCGGCGACGAGGCGGCCGGGGGCGAGGCCGACGTGCCGGCCCCGGCCCCGGGCGACGAGGGCGACGGCGAGGGCGGGCCCTCCGCCGAGCCTGGTCCCTACCTCGTCGACTTGCAGGCGCGCCCCCGCCCCTCTCCGCCCCTCGCCCGAGCGCCTCAGAGCTTACCTGAGCCTCAGACGGCGCGGGAGAAGGCGGTGAAACGCGTACCCGCGCACGAGGCGACGGACCCATTCGCGGGCCTTGGGGATGCAGGCGGCGAGGTCGAGGCCAAGGTGCCCCTGTACCCTCACCCAAGCTCGATGCGTACCCCCGTTCTTACATGTACCCCCCTCCCCGGGCAGCTCGTGCACGGGCTGGTGCACCTGCCGCCGAACGAGCCCTCCGGCGCTGGCCGCGTTGTCCTGCAGGTCCGACGCCATACCCCTCCCTATCGTGCCTTGGTACTCCTTTTGATTCTTGTACCGCCGCAGGCGTACGGGTACATGCACGGCCCGCCCGCCGGCCCCATCATCATCATGCCCAACAACATCAACGTGAGCGCACCCCCTCCACACTGCGCAGTTGCCCGAGCAAACATAACCCCCCTTCGTCAGTCGTACAAGCTCAAGGAGGGCGACTACGTTCGCGGCCTGGCGGGCCCGGAGGACGCGGGGGGCGTACCCCCCGGCGGCAAGCACCGTTTCATCCTGCGGGCGGTCTACCACGTCGACCCCAGGCGAGCGCAGATATTGAACTGCTTGATTCCGTGCGGATTCGAACCCGCTTACCCCCGCGCAGGATCCTCTGACCGCTCGGCGCGCCCGTCGCGCGCGGCCCCCCGCCGCCCCGCCCCGCCCCGCCCCGCCCGCCCCGCCCGCCCCGCCCCGCCCCGCCCGCCCCAGCCGCTCGCCCCGCCGCCCCCCTGCCTCGCCCGCCCGCGGCCGCGAGCTCTAGACAGGACCTCCCCTCACCCCGCCTCCACCCCGCGGCGCATCCGCGGGACCCCGCCCTCCCTCCTAGCGCGCCCCCACGACGATCTAGCCGGCTCGGCGCGCAGCGCAGCGCAGCGCAGCGCAGCGCAAAGCCGCGGCCCCGCCCCGCTCGCTCCAAGGCTCAGCGCGGCGCGGCGCGAGGGGGGCCGCCGGCGCTCGCGCGACCGGCCACAGCTCGCGACGCGCGTGCCCCGCCCTTGTCCTCCGCGGCGCGCCAGGACCTCTAGATCTGCAGGCCGTGTGTAGACTCGCGTTCCATTCCTGTGCGTTTCATCGTAATTCCAACAGTGTGATTCGATTTTGGCCCCGGGCCCCCGTGTCAGGCTGCCTCCGCGGCGCCCGGCGGCCCCTCCATCCTCCGCGCGAAAAATTCAGAAGGAACCTTGGCGCGAAAATGAAGAAGGCGCCGTTATCTCCAATCATTGAATTCGAATTGCAACCTAATTTTCCCCTCCTGATCATGAGGCTCGAGCTCCTCGCGAGGAGTTACACCGATGAGGAGATTCTTCTCGAGCTCTGGCATCTAGATCTCCCCCAGTTTTGCGCTTCGACGGTGCGCTCGATCAGCGGCTTCGATTGCGTCCGTGCACGTACGTGTTCCACTGCGCATGCGTCCGGGCTCGCCTAGTTAGATCTAGAGAGCCCGAAAAAATTGCGATATCGATAGCGCGCGAATTCGCCGAGTCGAATTCATAAACAATTGCAGTGCGTCGATATCGCAGCCGTCCGCGATGGGACGCGACTCGAAACGAACATGGCAGCTGCTCCTCCTGGCCCTCGGATTCCTCCAGCTGATTTCCACCTGCGCGGGCGCCTCGAGCTCCGGCGAATCCTGCAACTCCACCTCCACATGCGGTGCGCGCGCCGCCTGCCGATTGGTTTTCGCGATGTGCATGCGCACATGCATTTAATTGCATCACGTTCCCCTCAATTCCGCCGTGCTCCTAGGCCTGGAAATTCATTGATATTTCAATTTGATTGCGCGTGCGCGGATATATACGTGTACGTATATATACGCATGCGCAGCTGGATCGGATGAATGCGTGGACGACTCTTGCAAGCCGGTGTGCCCTCCGACCGAGCGCCGCTGTCCCGACGGCATATGCAAAGTCTGTGCGTCTCGTGGAATTTTCGCGTGCGTTGTTCTGCGATTAATATTGAGAGCGCTGCCACGCATGCAGGTTGTTCGGATGCTGATTGCCGTGAGTCCCTCAAGCGCTAGCTTCAAATAAATTTCGAACTTATATAATCGGTTTTATAATCGCGCGGCCGCCGGGCATGGATTTCGAAATCGGCGCCTATACATGGCTCGTGGCCGGCGCCGGCTCTTGGCTGATCACAATTTCGCCCGGGCCCATGGCCATATGGTCATTTGCATCGATTCCCGCGTGAACCGGCTCGTGGCTGATCACAATTTCGCCCATGGACAGCGGGCGGAACGTGCGTGGCGTCGACATCGGGCGCGACGAGCACCAAATGCGCGGGGCCGCCGCGGGCCTTGCGATCGGCCGTTGAGACAACGAGAATGCGCAGCGACACGGCGTACCCAGCGGTGCCCGCCGGCTGGCCTCGCCCCTCCAACTGGCCTCCCGGCTACGTTTGGCCCCCGCGGCCGCGCTTGGGAGACTGGCCGCCGGGCTGGTGGCCCCCCTACGGCTGGCCGTGGCCCCCCGGGTTCTTTTGGCCGCCCCGCGGGTACTCCCCCCCCGGCGGTGGCGGCGGGAGGCCCGAGCCTCCTCCCGAGTGCCCCCCGGACGAGAAGCTCTGCAGCGACGAAACCTGCCAGCAATGTGCGCGCGACCCTGCCAAATTAAACTCCGGCGACGGCACCTGCGGCTGATCACGAATTGCGAGTGCAGGCTGCGTGCAGACTGACTGCTGTACGTGCATCATCGGGGCTTAAGCTTCGCATGCAAATTTGCATCGATATCTGTAGTAATATCAATTTCTCGAGCAGCACAAAATCAGCAATGTGTATGCAACGGCCCGGGCGGCGATTGCTCGAAACTCGTATGCCAACCGTGCCCCGACAACACTCGTCGCTGCCCTGGGTCTGGGGCCAACGGCCGCTGTCAGCAATGTGAGTAGCTTGATCGATTTCTCGAGCTCCAGCCCGATCGCAAGCTTTTGAATTCCTGATTATGAATGAACTTTGATCTCAACTAATTATAATATTGCAGGCTGCGAGAGGACAGATTGCTGTGCGTCCATGATGGGCTGGGCGCTAATTAAAATATAAAGCGCGCACGAATCAGACTTCTTCGAAATGGATAATTGAAACCGCGTGCAGCTGAAAATGAGAGTTGTGTGAACGGAGAATGCAGACCAGCCATTCCTGTTGATACGTGTCCCGGCAACCAGCGCCTCTGTCCCAACGGCAAGTGTGCAGAGTGTAAGTAGTTGTCTTCGTCGAGCGGTCGACATTTTAGCTCTTCGGTCTTATAATTATGCGCGGGCAGGCTGTTACGATTTGCATTGCGGTGCGCGCGCATGTTCACGTGCATGCGCAGCAATATTAATCCAGGACCCGAGCATGTACATGTCGACTTCGATGTCACTTCAAAATTTTATTTACTTCGGTTTCGAACTCGCAGTCGGAACCGATGTGTGCGTGGACGGGAAGTGCAGGCGCGCAGGCGAGGCGCCCACTCCCCCGCCGTGCTCGGACGGACTGAGGCGCTGCTTCCTCACCGGGCCCTGCGTGCAGTGTAAGCTGCAGCTGGAGCTCGCAGTTTAACAAAGTACAGTCGACGTCATGATCAATCGTTGATTACTTTATTGAACTCACAGGTTGCACCAAGGCGGATTGCTGTGAGTTTCTTCCACATTTCGTTCGCACGCGATCGACTCGACGAGATCGGGGAATTCGAATTCAGTCGGAAATTCGAAATTAAATTACATGCACGCGCGCGCAGCGGAGTCTCATGATCAGGAGTGCGTCGACAACAAGTGCTCCACGACGCCTACGGCCACCCCGACGCCCTCCAGTACTCCGTCGCCGCCGCCACCGCCGACGTGCACCTCCCCGCTGCGGTTCTGCCAGCGCGCGAACGGCGGGGCCGGCGGGTGCATCGGCGAGGAAGGCTGCTGCCAGGACTCCGAATGCGGTACGGTTCTTTAATATATATATTCTCTAGATCTGTCGGCTCTCAGACTCATGATCACCGAGTCGTGTAATTATAAAAATGACGGCGCAGCTGGCGGGACGTGCCCCTCGCTGGGGGCGGCCTGCGAGTGCAACCCGGGCACCTGCAGGTCCGCGTCCGCTTTCGATCCGCGCCGGCGCCGGCGCCGGGGCGCGCCTTCTGTTTGATTTCCTCTCGAGCCCGGCTCTAGATCTGGTTCTCGCCCGTACTGCCCCCGCGTTAATTTAATGTGTGGGCTGCCCCCGCGCGCCCTCTGTTAAAATTTCCCCTTGAGCTCGCCTAGACCTGGCCTTTAAATTCAATTTGTGGCCCGCAGGTTCGCCTCGTCGCCGTTCACCTGCCTGAACTGCCCCTCCGGCTGCGAAGCGTGCCCGACCGCCTGCCCCGACGGCTCCGGCTGCGGTCCGCTCCAAATCACGCACCTCTTAACTTCGAATTCGAATATTCAAACCGTCTCTCTCTCGATTTGGGCGGGCAGCCGCGTGGGACTACCTGGGCCACTTCCAGAACGGGAGGTGCTGCGGGGGCCGGTGCCTCCGCTGCCCGGACGCCAGCGCCTGCCCCGCGGAGAAGTGCGCCTGCTCGGGCACCTCCACCTCGTGCGCGCGTCCCTCTGATTCGTTGAATTATTTTTGCCACCTATTCTTAACGGCCCGCGGGAACCCTGGGCTGCAGGTGCGCTCCGTGAGTTAGACGCTTCGATAACCGTGCACATATGCGGACGAAGCTGCAGTGCGGACCGTCCGACGGTCGGACGCGTTCGGTTCCAACTGCTCGCGGCTCACGACATGTACAGTCGACAGGACCTGTAAATTCTAATTGATGACATTATGTCGCGCGCTTCGATTCCGGATCCAAATGAAAGCTTGAGCTTAAGCTTCCTGTACATGTAAACACGAAGCTTCGAATTCCATTTGCAAATGTTCGATTCAATGATTTCTCCAGGCCATATATAGCCATATACACCAGCACTGGGACAACTGCCCAGGGGGCGCAGGGACAACAGAAGCAAGACGAAGAGCCAAAACCGACAACAAAAGACACAGAGTCCGACGGTCAGGCGATCATCGGATCGCGAGAAAGATTGAAACCGAGCAGATCTAGAGGATGACAGACACAAAAAAGAGCTAGGGCTAACACCAACGTCACTAGTTTGCAGAGCGACCATACTATGATATCACTAGTTTGCAGAGACGAAACTGACGACCACATCACTAGTTTGCGGAGACGAAACTGACGAAGGACGACAGCAGTAAGAGAGATAGATCACAGGAAGCGGACAGGTAAGAGGAACAACAAGACGAAGAGGCGGAAATTACAATTAAATGACCAACATGAATCATGACCATGGCACATGCATAATACCCGGAGCCTAAACCTTGAGGCCTCATACATCTCTTCATAGTCGTAATACTATGATAAATCATGGCATACGGCTCCAGGCTACGGCCAGCGCTGGCGCTCACGCCGGCGCCGCCGCGAACCAGGCGTTGACCTCGGCGGCCGGCCACGCGTCCTGCACCAGCCGCCCGACGATCGCCTCGTACCCTGCCTCCTGGCCCTCGACCTGGATGTCGATCGCCGTGGACCGGATCGCGAGCATGCCGGGGTACGATCCCAGGCGCTTCCGGGGGGGTCAGGGCCATACGGATGGGGCTGCAGCTGCAGGCGCGCGCGGCGCACCTGAAGGGGTCCGATCTCCGCGATCGAGCGCACGGAGCAGCGCATGAGCAGAAGCTCGAGCCTGGTGCACTCCGCGAGCGCTTGGATCTCCCCCGCTTGCAGGAAGCGGCCGAGCTCGAGCGACAGCTCGCAGAGCGACGGCGCGCATGCACGGAAGAGGCTTGCAAGAGCCTCCCTCGCGTCGGCGGCGCCGGCATCTGGGAGACGCTCAAAGTCGAACAAGCGATCAACAAATGAGTGGACGGTACCTGGAATGCAGAGATCCAGATCCAGCCACTCCAGATCCGGGCAGCCGGCGAGGGCCGCCTCGAGCGCCCGGAGCCGCTCAGAAGTGAACCCCGGCCTCTCGATCCGCGCCACCACCGCCCGCAGGCTCGGCGAGCGGAAGGCAGCCAGGTCGGCGGGGAGCAGGTCGGGGTGGCTCAGCTGCGGTTCGCGATCCGGTTTCAGTGGGCGAAAGCTTAAGGCCGCAGCGGAAACGAAAGAAAGCTGGCAAACCGGTAGAGCCATCTTTTTTAGGAGCGGGAAACGCGCGATGCTGCGCAACGCCGCGCTGTTGATGGGGAATTGGTTCCTGGGGGGGGGGGGGGGGGGGGGATCAATTGAAAGAAAAATGAACGAGGACCGAGAATGCGACTGCGCACCAGAAAGACGAGTCGTCCAGGACAAGCGACTGAAGCGACTTGCCGGCGGGACCCTCGGCCAGGGCAGACAGGGCGTCGCTGATCTCCCAAGGCGCCACTTCATCTCCGAAATCAGACCACCGGATGAGCACGTCGCTCAGAGACGACAGGCGCGCGAGAGCGGCCATCGCCCCGCAGTCTGCTGGCTGGAAGTAGATGGACTGGAGCTTCGGGAGGCTGCTGGCGATGGCCGCCGCCGCTGCGCTGTCTACGCGAAACGCGTTCGGCATGATCTTCAGGGAGCGAATGCTGCCCAACGGCTCCAGAGCCGCTTGCAGATTCTCGGCTGACGGCGGCGTGCTCGTGCCCAGGTCGACGTCGACGAAATCTTTGTCGTCAGGAGCGACGCTGATGGAGAGCTTCTCGAGCGAGCTGCGCGTTGGGTGCTGCGGCCGAAGTGCTGAGAGCGTGCCGATCATGAAGGCATGAAGGATGCCGCCGTTCTCATAAGCTAATCCCTCGTACATCTCGGGGATACCAAAGCTCACGTCCGCCTCCGCCAGGCGGCCGTCCTTGCTGCAGGCCGCCAGCACGCCGCACGCTGAAGCGACGACGATGTAGTTCAAGTAGTTCACGTGGCACATTCCAACGCGCAGTCGTGCACACGCGCGGCTGGCGAGCTTGATCTGCCCGGCCCGAACGAGCGACGCCAGCTGATCGAAATGGCCGGGAGGAGGGCAGTTGGACCGAAGCTCCACTTCCTCCCAGGCTGTGCTCTCAATCAGGCTCCTCCAACGCCTGCGCGGCGGCGCGCGCGTGAGTCGGCGCGGGCCATGATCAACGCGCGCATCGGCGAGAGGCCCGGCGACGGACCTGCACACTCCGCGAAGCGGCCAGGCGTATGGCAGAGACGCTTTCTGAAAAATGTGGCCGAGGACGGCGTCGGGCAGGTCGGATAGGTAAACTTCCGAAGCGCTCGCGTCGGTGTAGTCATTGGAGTACGCTGGCAGCGCAAAAGCACTTGAAGACAGCGCAAATGTCTTCAAGCGCTTCGCTGTGTGCCCCCGCGCCAGATGCATCGCTCACAGCGGGTTGCCGTCGCGGTACCCTCCCTCCGTTGCAACTGGCCGGCCTGGAAATTCGAACGACCCTCAGCGGAGGAGCGTGCGGGCCGGGATGGCTTCGCTGGAGACCTTTCTGGACCAGACAGACCCGCTGGAGCGGCGCCGGCTTGAGCTGTGCGCCCGATGCGCACTTGAACGGACCCACACCCACGCCTCTGCGCAGGCGGCAGCGCAGAGAGCAGCTGGAGTTCGAGATACGCAGGAAGCTGGAGCTGGAGGGCCGCATAAGCGTTGCCCGCGTTGACACGCTCGGCCAGGTTCTTGCCGCACAGCCGCTCAAGCCGCACACAGCTGAGCGTGCAGCAGCTGATGCGCTCGCTGGAGGAGATGTCTGGAATCGCCAAGGCTCGCAACGAGAGCATGCGCGGCAAGCTGGACGACATCACAAACTCGCTGCAGGCGGTGCGCCACGCTTCGAGCACCACTGCAGGCCGCGCCCTGCACCGCATCACGCCTGTTGCGCGCAGATGTCGAAGGATACGCAGCTGAAGCTTCAAAGATCCTCCGTCGAGCACTTCAAGGCTTGCACCCGCCAGCAAAGCTGCCAATCGCTCGATCGCTGCTGACAAGCGGACCACGCAGGCGGACTACTTCGCGCGGATGAAGAGCTGGTGGCCGCAGTGGCGCGAGGAGGTCGAGCGGCACAAGGCCTGCGCCCGCCGCGGCCTCCGTGCTATCGTAGCTAAGAGAGAAGGCGGCGCAGATCCGACAGGTGCACGAGTACGAGACGGAGGCGGCGCGGGCAGAAGCGCGGAGGCGACTAGCGAGCGTTACTTTCGAGAAGGAACGCGTCCTGGCCGAGACCATCGCAAAGCGGGTGCCCGGCCCGGCCCCAGCGTATCTTCTGGCAGCCGCCAATGCCCGCCGCAGAAGCAGCAGCTACAGGCGGTGCAGGAGGCGGAGCGGCGAGAAGCCATCGCGCGCGAGGTCGAGCGCAGGCGGCTCGACGAGGATGGTTCGTCAGCGGATCCTTTCCCCTCGCCCCGCCCGCCCCGCCGACGGTGGCGCAGCGAAGGAGATGGAGCGGGCGCTGGGGGACGCGGCGCGGGAAGAGATGCGCGCCGCGGCGGAGAAGGCGCTCAAGGAGGCCCATGAGCACCACCGCGAGCGCATGGGTTCGAATCCCCGCGGGCCCCTCCCGCGAGGCCTGACGCGCGCCCCGCCCCGGGGCGCGGCAGGCCGGATACAGGAGGACCTGAAGGCGCTGATGGGGCGGACGCGCGAGGAGCACGAGCGGCGGGGCGAGGCGGACGCGGCCGCGCGGCGCCGGCAGGCGGAGCTCCTGCAGACCGCGGAGGCCGTCCTCCGGGTTCGAAGCCCCGCGGGGCCGCTTCCGCCGGGGTCGACGGGGGCGGGCGGGCGGCAGGAGGCGGACGCGGCGGTGGCGCGGCAGGCGGCGTCGCCGTCGGCGCGGGACTCGCTGGCGCGGGACCTCGCCGCCGCCCGCGCCGAGCTCGGCGACTCGTACAGGGCCGACGAGCCGTCCGTCGTGCGCGCCGGCGCCCCTCGGATGGGCCCTCCCGCGTGCCCACGGCCCCGCAGACGGACCCCGACGAGAGCGCGGCGGGGGCGGGCGGGCGTGGCGGCGTGGGCTCGCCGGGCGTGCCGGGCCCCAGCCTGCAGACGGCGCGGGCGGCGGAGGAGCGGCGCAGGGCCGGCGACCTCGTCGACGCCGAGCGCGACCGGGTGCGCGATTCGGGCGCGCGGGCGGGCGGGCGCGCCGCCGACGGGACGGGGGGCAGGTGGAGGGCGCGATCGCGGCGAAGCGGGCGGAGCTGCTGCAGAAGGAACGGGAGCACCAGGCGCTGTTGAAGCGGGTGCCGGCGCCCGGCTTCCGCGCCCCCGACGGGCCGGTGCCTGAGCGGGGGCCCGCGCCGGGGCCGGCAGCTGCGGGAGAGCGAGGAGCGGGAGGCGAAAGTGCGGCGGGAACTGAAGGAGCGGGCGGAGCGCGAGGCGCGGATCCGGCAGGAGGCGCGCCGCGCGCCCTTTCGCCGCGCCCGCCGCCTCTGAGCGCGCAGCAGATGGAGGCGCGGCGGGGTGCGCCGGGGAGCCCCGGGGCGAGCAGGTGCCGTACCCGGCAGCTCCCTCCCTTCCTGCCCCCCCGCGCGGCCCGACGGGGCGGCAGCGCGCGGGGTCGGTGCCGTCGCCGGACGCGCGGCGGCGGCCCCCGCCGGAGCTCCGCGTGGAGGAGTTCGTCGCAGAGGGCCACGCCGAGCGCGCCGAGGGTGCGCGCCCGGCGCCGCCGCGGGCGGCCCGGCCTGTCTGACGGGGGCGGCGGGGGGCAGAGCGGGACCGGCGGGCGCGGCAGGAGGCGGACGAGGCGGAGCGCAGGCGGCGGGAGGCGGAGGCGGCGGCGGCAGCGGCGGCGGCGGAGGCGGAGGGGGAGCGGCGGCGGCGGGAGAAGGTGGAGGCGGAGGCGGAGCGGCTGCGGCAGGCGCAGGCGCAGCAGCTCGCGCTCCTCCAGGAGCGCCAGCGGAAGCTCCAGGCCCAGGCCCGCCCGCCCCGCCCGCCCGCCCGGCCGGCCCGCGCGGCCCGGCTGACGGGGGCGGCAGCTGGAGGCGGAGCGGGAGGCGCAGCGGGCGGCGGCGCGGCAGGTCGAGCACGAGCGGCAGCTCGCCGCCCAGCGCGTCGAGGTCCGCGTCCCGGCCCGCTCGGGGGCCGGGCCGGGCGCCGGGTCCTCACGATCCCGCAGGAGGAGCGCCGGCGGGCCGCCGAGCAGGAGCAGCGCCGCCGCGCGGCGGAGGCGGCCGCCGCGGCCGCCGCGGAGCAGGCCCGGCGCATGTCCACCGGTCCGGGCTCCCACCAGGTCCGAAAACGCGTACCCCCAGCCTTTCTCCCCCGCCCCTCCCGACCCGCCCCGCAGGCGTCGACGTCGACGCTGCACGCGACGCACGACTCGAGCGAGGACCGGAAGGGTACCAAGAAAGTCTCCTGGAAGTTCTGGAAGGTGCGGGGGGTACAGGGCCTTCGCGCTGGGGGGGCGCCCGCTGACGGGCGACGCGCCCCGCAGAAGGGGAAGAAGAAGGGTCCGACGGACCCCGGTACCCCCCGCGGGTCCGACGCCGGCGTCGGGGAGGGGGGCATGGGCTCAAGCCCGCAGGGGGGCAGCCCCCTCGGGGGGAGCCCGCCGGCGGCAGAGACGGGCGGCGGCGGCGCGGGCGGGCACGCCAGCGACAGGTGCGGATCCGCCCGCCGCCCGCGCCGGCCGCCCCCTGAGCCCCCTCCTCGCGCCCAGCCCCGACGAGGACCCGACCTCCGAGCGGTGCGCGTACCCCCCCTACCTTGACGGTACCCCGGGGGCCGACGTTGGGCTGGGCAGGTCGATGGCATCGAGCACGGGCATGCTCTCGCCCTCGGGCCTTCCGATGGGGCCCGCCGCGGCCCGGCCCCCCGCGCACCACCACCATCAGCACCAGCAGCAGCAGGGGCAGGGGCAGCAGCAGGGGCAGGCGGCGGCGCCCGGGGGCCCGCTGGTCAGCGCGACGGCGCAGGGGCTGGCCCCGGCGGAGCTCGTGCGGGCGGCGCAGGCGCTGGCCGCCCACGTCGAGCGGGCGGCCCGGGGCGGCGAGGGGCGGCTCCTCTCCGGCCACGCCAACGCCCGCATGCGCGACGAGATGATCCGGTACCCGGGCCGCTCCCTGCCCCCCTCGCCGTACCCCCTCTAAGCGGCCGCAGGCGGGCGGCGGCGGAGGGCCGGGCCGACGGCTTCGCGATCGAAGCCTGCGCCGACGCCTTCCTCGACTGCCTCCGCTCCTTCCCCGACGGTGCCGCCGTACCCCTCCCCGCTCCCCCACCCCCACCCCCTCGCTGACCAGGCAACCCGCAGGGGTACTCTCTCCCGAGTTCGTGCAGCGGCGGCTCCTGGCGCAGGTCCGCCCCTCGGGGCCCCGTGGAGCCCGGCCCGCCCTGGGCTTACTTCGCCGCCGCAGCCGCCCGGGACCGCGACGCTCGCCGACTTCACGCGCTCCGCGAACCCCACCGCCGCCGGTTCGCGATCGGCGTACCCCTCCCGCCCCGCCCCGCCCGGTCGCCCGCGAACGGCCCCCGCAGCGCTCCTCCTGCGGGCGATCGACCTCTGCAACGCCCTCGCGGCCCGCGGCGCCCTCGCCCCTCAGGTGAGCCGCCCCGCTCCCTCCGTGGAGCGGCTCACCTGAGCCGCCGCCTCCCCGCCCCGCCAGGCCTCCCTCCCCCGCCTCGCCGCAGCCGTCGTGCCAGACCGCATCGCCGACAAGCGCGCCGCCCTCTCCAAGGCGCGTACCCCCTTCTAGATGTAAAGTGTCCCGGTCTGAAACCGAACCCCAGATCGCGGCGTACCTGGAGGACTGCGCCCTGGAGCGCGCGCAGGCGCCGCAGCCGCAGCCGCAGCCGCAGTCGCAGCCGCAGTCTCACGCATCGGCGGCGGCGTCCCAGCCGGCCGCGCGCGCCCAAGCGGCGTCCCCGGCCCCGGCCCCGGGCCCCGCCCGCCTGGCCGCCTCGTCGTTCGGGGGGGCGAGCGGGCCGCGGCGGGCCTCGGCGCCGGCCTTCGCGGACGAGTCGAGCGGGGAGTCGGACGAGGACGGGCCGGGGGCCGGCCGGCCCGGCCTCGGGGCCACCGCTACTCCATCGGGGGCGCCTCCTGGTCCTCTCAGACGGGCCCGGCCCCCGCCGCCGCCCTCGCCGCCGCCGCCGCCGCCGGAGGCCGCCCGGCCTCCGCCGCGGCCGGGCCCCTCGCCTCGGCCTCCATGCGCTCCAGTGGCGGCATGTCCTCCGTCGCCGCCCAGGTACCCCCCCCCCCTCCCCCTAGGCGTGCCTCAGCTGAGCTGCCTCTGCTAGATACTTAGATCCTTGGATCTTATTCTTTTCCTTGTTCTTATTCTCCTCTGCCTTAGATCCTGCGGGGCAAGTCGCTGGTGGAGTTGGAGGACGACGACGAGCTGGAGGGCGAGCTCGCCGCCGCCGCCTCCACCTCCTCCCGCCGTTCCTTCCAGAAGCAGTGCGCCGCATCGCTTCTAATCGCTCTCTCTCTCTCTCTCTCTCTCTCTCTCTGAGCATCTTAACATATTTTGAAGTTCGATTCTGTTCTGAGGCCGGGGCCGGGCGCAGGCTGGCGGTGCCGGCGGGCGGGCAGCGGTCGACCTCGCCGCGGGGCCGCGCGCCCTCGCACGGCGGCGACGACGACGAGTTCGGCTGAGCGGCGGTGCCCGCGGCCGCCCGCTGCGTGCGGCGGGGCGAGCGCTTCAACGGATCGCTCGCGGGAGAGTAGAGAGTCGTAAATCTCGAGTGCTGCTGCGAGCTCGCGAGGGGTACCGCTTGCTTGCGAGGGGTACGCACATGCGACTAGAGGCTGTCCGACTTCACGGTTCAAGCTCGTGCACATATACTAAGCCGAAGCCTCGCGAAAAGCTAGTATCGAATTTCGAAGACTAGCACTGCGACAAGGGAAGCGTCGCCGTCCATGGCTAATCGCCGTCCCCCCCGCCGCCCCCGCCGTCGCTGCTCCCGCCGTCGAAGCCGCCCCATTCGTAGGCCCCGTACGAGCTCGAGCTGGAGCCTTCGTATCCGTTCCAATCTGCGTCGGAGTCGGCAATGCAAGCGCCGCGCGCGGCATCGATCACCGGTACCGGAGGCGTCGTATGAATCACTGGCCATGGCCGCGGGGGCGGGGCGCTCGCCGTCGAGGAGGAAGGTGTCCCACGGGTCGTATACGTAGTAGCCCCCCTTGTTCGCACTCCAGAACGAGTCCACCGTGCGGGGCCCCACCGCGAGCCTGTTCCGCTTCTGCCGCCCTCGAATCGACATTCGCGGTCGATGTATATCGACGACGACGAGGCGCGTGGGGTTCTAGGAAGCGGGGGGGGGGGGGGGGGGGGGGGGGGGGGGGGCGGACCTGGATTCGAGCAAGGGACGCCGCGACGTACTCGTCGTCGGCCCGTCTTGCCCTGGCTTTGTACTTGCGCCTCAGATTGCGCTCCTCAAGCGGGCGGCCTTGTTCTAAGTTCCAGGCGCCGCAGACGGGGCATCTGTAGCCGGCGCCGCCCTCCGCGAGGCAGCGCGGATGAAACTGGTGCCCGCACGGAAGGGTCGAGAGACCTGGGCCCTCGGCGCCCGCAGCCGCAGCGGACCGGTCGGAATCGAATTCGAAGCAGAGGGCGCAGAAGCCGCCCCCGTAGCCCGGGTGGCGCCTCAGCGCGTGGAGCCCGAGCAGGGCCCGCGCGGCCCGCCTGCGCTGGCGCCGCCTCGCGCGCGTCTCGCGCAGCGCGAGGAACCGCTGCCAGGGGACCACCAGGGCGTATCCAGCGCCCATGACGACGAAAGCGGGCGCTAACACCTTCGGGGATGGTCGGGAGCCGGCGCCGGCGGAGAGCCTCTCCGCGACGCCCTCGGCTGCGACGCCGACGCCGGGCGAAATCAAATGTTGGTCAGGCCTAGGCCCGAGGCGGCCCGGGCCCGGTGAAGCTCGAGCCGCCACCGGCGCCTCCTGCACGGGCGCGTATCTAGAACCGCTGAACGAGGTCTAGATCTCATCTTTGAATTCGAATTAAAAGCTGGCGCCGGCTCATATGCATAAAGTTTAACAAGTCGCATTGTACGACAGGACTCCGGAGCTATAGTTGGAAAATCTGAAGACGAATGAAACTTAAGCAGACGGCGCAGCTGCAGGGTCGCACCCATCTCGACGGCGGCGGCGTCGTAGTCACCGGAGCGGACGAGGGGCAGCGCAGCCGAGGCAATCGCGCGGCAGTCGCCGTCCCGCAGCAGCCGACGCGCCCTCGCGCCTGCGCAAATTTAGAGCGCGCGCAATCGCGATTGGAACAGAGCGGCGTGGGATCGAATATTAGTGATCGGGCGAGATTTCGGGGCGGGATCTTATATTATCTTGGGGCGAGAGCCATTGAAAAGAACAAAATTTGCTCGGATAGGTCCGGTCAGGCAGGGAGTAAAGCAATTGAAAAGGGGGCGACGGGTGAAATCTCTATGGCGGGATCCGATTCCGATCTCAATGGAAGGGAGGCCTAGGCCTTGGGAGGGGCCATCGATATCAGGGGCTTGAGGAGGAAATGGGAGGAAGAGGAGGGGGACAAGGGGCAGGAGAGCGAGAACGAGTGGGGTGGCCGGCCGGCCGGGGGGAGATCTAGAGGGGGAGGGGTAGGGGGGCCACACCGGTGGAGATGTAGGCGCGCCGGTCCTGTGCGCTCAGCAACACCACCACGCCATCGCCCTGGCCTCTGTGCCCCACGCCCCACCTGGCCGCGCCCCGCCCCGCCAGGACGTCCAAAATCAATACGTGACAGCGGCTTAATTAAGCTTTCAAGCTTAAGCCTTCAATCCACATTAAAGGAATTGCAAGCACCGGTCGTGGAGGCGCTTCGCGGCCCGCTTGGCCTCCTCCGCCGTCGCCTTCTCCCCCCCCGGGGGGTTGATGGACTCCGCGACGGCGTACCCGATCTGAGGCGCGGCGCGGGGTACATGTACAGCTCCAGAGGGTCCGGGCCGCCGGGCCGGGAGGGAAAATCGTATTTGTAATTTTAACTCGCACCTGGAAGCCGCGGTCCCGCTCGAGCGCGCCGGCGATCTCGTCGAGCCGGTCCGCCGCGGCGGAGGAGAGGAGCGAGTCGGCGTTGCACACGTGCGACCTGGGCGCCGCGGCGGTAGCGCTGAGATCTGGCGGGACAGCCGGCGCCGGGCCGGGGTCACCTGCTCGGGCGGTTGCACACGCGTCAGTGCTCGGCCGGGCTCGGCGTCTCGCCGGCACCCAGGCGAAAAGGCTGCTGCAGGGCCTCCGGATCCAGCTTCTGCCCCGAATCCGCGATCGCGAAAGGAGCCTCCGGCGCTGGCGCCAGCGATCGCGAGGAGGCCGAAAAGTCGAAGCCCGCTTGCGCCGATCGCGCGCTCGTGCTCGTCGCGATCGGGATGAAACTGATAGCCAGGACGATAGCGTAGGATATCACAAACCCGGCCGCAATGACTGCGGCCACGATTCCCAGGGTCGCCGTGCGCGATGCAATTTCCCCGTACGCGTCGAAGTCGGCGTCGACGTCATGATCATCTTGATTTCCCGCGTCGCGCGGCGGCGTCTTGCTGGGCCGATCGCCGCCTTTTCTGAGCTCTGATGTGACGCCAATGTACACAGGCGAATTGCGCTGCGCCGCGCCGGCGCCGGCGGGCGGCTCCGAATTTTTCGAGCGGCTGTTGCAATTGGCGACGACGGCCTGAACGGCAAATGATCGTGCGCTGCCGAGTCGAGCGTTGGCGTCTCTACGCGATCTGAAAGCCGGCCGCGGCCGCGGCGTCTGCCGTGCCGACCTCGCAACCGCGGATTGATGTCCGGATGGATCGAGGCGGTTCTTCAGATCGACGCCATCGCTCCGAATCCAAGGCGGCGCCGAGAGGAACGCCATGGGTCGCCCGGGCGCCTCTGATCCACTCGACAGAAACTGTACCGCCGGGAGCCGAACCGCCGAGTCTAGAGGTGCAACCGAGTCCGCCGAACCGCGCGAGAGAATGCGCTTGGGCGCAGCCCCGTGAGGCCCCCGGGCTGGTCGTAGTGCACTTTCGGGCCTCCCAAGCATCGACGCGATGGGCTCTCTGTACGAGGCGAAGCTCGCGCAGGACATCGTCAAAGACTTCTTCGGGGACATCGTGGAGGTGCGCCGCCTCGCGCGGAACCGACCCGGGGGCCGCCTGATGCCCGCCCGCGCTCCGCGGTCGAGCAGAAGGTCGCGGCGGTCCTGCTGCACCGGGGCAAGCTCAGCCTGCAGGACGTGATGCGCTACAGCGGTCTCCAGTACACGCAGACGCGAAACAGCCTGCTCATCCTGCTCCAACACAGCATCGCCTCCGCGGTGATCGACGGCGATGCCGCCGCCGCCGTGAAGCCCGGCGCGCCCGCGCCAGCGCCGGTCTACCAGTACCATATCGCGGCGGACAACATTCTGCACAGGCTCCGCTTCCCGCGCTTCGCGGCCCACGTGAAGCTGCGCTTCGGGCAGCGGGTGCGCCGCCCCGCGCGCCGCGATCGCCGGCCGCGCCCGCCGACGCGCCGCGCAGTCCGAGGCGATCATAGACGAGCTCGTGCAGCACGGAAGGCTCGGAGTCGACCAGCTCACCCAACAGGCGCCTCCGTCCCGCCCCGCCCCGCCCCGCGTCGCCTCGGCCGCCTGCGCTCCGCTTCGTCCGCCCGCCCGCCAGCTGACCGCCCGCCCGCCCGCGCCAACAGGCGGAGCGCGCCCTGACGCAGAGCCTCCTCACTCTCGACGAGCCGCTCGGTGCCCCTCTGCACGCGCCGCGCGCCGCGCCGGCGGCCGCCGCCCACGCGCGCCGCCGCAGAGCCCGGAGACGAGCGCGAGGCGCTGCGTGACTGCTTCGTCGAGCTGGTACCCCTCCGCCCCTTTCTCTCCCCCCCTTTTCCGACGGCGTACGTCAGGTCCGGCACCGCTACATCGAACGCGTACCCCCGCTCGGCCTCCCCGTATCCCCCGCCCCGGTCCCCTCCGGTGCATGCCCCTTGCCCTCGTCCCGCCTGCAGGCACCTGCTGACTGCGTACCCCTGCAGAGGATCCCCAGTACAGCGCCGTCTCCTCCTACCTCAGCAACCGCTTCATCCTACCCCCCTCCATCGCCGCCATGCTGGCCGAGCGGTGAGACGCCGTACCCCCCGCCCATCCCGCCCCCCGTTCGAGCCGCGGCCCCGCAGGTCCAAGAAGCAATCCGCTGCGGCGAACGCCGCCGCGGCCGTCGAGCGGTGCGCTCGGCGTACCCCCCTGCCTTTCTGCGGCTCATTCCCTCCCCCGTCCCCAGGGCCGCCGCGTCGGGACGGAGCGCCGTGGCGCCCGTACCCCCCACGCCGCCGTCCGCGGGCGGGGCGGCGGCGCGGAAGCGGAAGAAGGGCGCGGACGCCGGCACCCCGATGTCGCCGGAGGGGGCGGCGGGCGGGGCGGGGCGGGCGGCCTCTCCTTCGGCGGGGCCGCCGAGCCTGCCAGCGGGGCCGTGGCGCTGGAGCTCGAGATGATCCAGCGCACCGCCGCCGACGCCGCCAGCGCATCGCGGGCCGCCAAGGCGCGCTCCTCCCCCCCCCCCCCCCTTCCCCCCGCCCACTTCCGAGACCGGCGCGCTGCTGTGTCTACCCCCTGGGTCCCTGAGACCGGCGGCCGCAGAAGCCGCGGCGGGGCAAGGATGCGCTGGCCGCGCCGGCGGGCGGGGCCCCGGCGATAGCGCTGCGGCCCCCGGCCCCTCCAGCGGCGGCCCGGGCGCCCCCGCCGGCTCCACTCCCGTGCGCCCCGCCCGCGCCCCCGCACCGCCGCCCACCTCATTCCTTTTCTTCCGGGGTACAGGAGGGCGAGATCCTCTGGCGGGTCAACTACGACCAGGTGCGGGGCCCGTACCCCTCCCTTCCCGCAGCCCGCGGACCGACGCCGTTCTCCCCCCCCCCCCCCCCCCCCCCCCCCCTCAGATTGTCCGCGTCTTCCGCCACGAGGCACGAATCGCCCTGTACCCCCTCACCCGCTCCCCGACCCGACCCGGTACCCCCCGCAGGCCGTTGTCCGCCTCGTCTCAGAGAAGTACAACCCGACCGCCGCCGCGATCGTGCGGGTTCGCGTACCCCCTCCCTCGCCTCCTCGTATCGCATTACCCGCTTCCCTGACTTCGTCTCAGAGCGTCCTGCTGGTTACCGCTCCCTTCGAGAAGACACGCTGCGATCCCACCACATGTGCGCCGTACCCCGTAACCCCCCTTTCCCCCGTCTCGGCGCATCCTTTTTAAACCTGTACCCCGCAGGCGTATTCTATGTGGATCAGGTCCACCCCTCCCTCCCCATCGACCTGAACGTCAACAAGAACAAGGTACCCCCGCCTCCCCCCCCCTCCTTCCTCGGAGCCCACAACTTCGTACCCCCTAGCTGGGAGACTACATGGAGCTCCTCTGCAAGGACACGACCGGCATTGCGACGGTGGGTCCCGTACCCCCTTAGCATCAGCCTACCCCCCTCCCCTCAAACCCCCCGCAGAAGCACGGCGAGACGGGCGGTGGCGCTTACACCCTCAACCTGCGGGCCGCGCTGGTGAGCCTGTACCCCCCTCCGCACCGTACCGCGTACCCCCCTGGCGAACGTTCCCCCGCAGGATTTGGTCAAGCGAAAGACCGTCGAGGCGATCGTCAGCGAGCGGTGAGCGGTCCCCCTGCCCGTGCTCCTACCCCCATGCCTAATCTCATGTACCTCGGCGCGCAGGTTCGGGGAGATGCCGGCGCGCGTCTTCCGGCTGCTCCTCGCCAAGACGCAGCTGGAGGAGAAGCAAGCGCGCCCGCCCCGCCCCGCCCCGCCCCGCCCCGCCCTCCCTGCCGCCCACCCTCTAGCCCGCCCGTGATTCGAAGGGCCCGGGAACTATGCGGCGGCACGCCTAGTCCATTCTTCCCACCCTCCCCTCCCCCTACGCTCTCTCTCTCTGACTCTACTCTACTCCGCTCCGCTCCTGCTCTCGCAGGTGGGGGAGCTGGCGATGATCCCGGTGAAGGAGGCGCGGGAGCACCTCCACCGCATGCTCGCCGCCCACTTCCTCTACCTCCAGGCGAGCGTTCCCCTCTCCCGCCTCGCCCCCAGATCCTCAGAAGAAGAAGCCTAGGCATTCCCAGAAGCCTAGCTTCTGGGCCAGCCCCGCTCCGACCGTTGGATCTAGGTCGCCCGGCTTAAGCTTTAGCTGCCCATGCTAGCCGCTCCGGCGATCGAGGGGGCGATCGATCGGGCGACCGATCCGGGGTCGATCGGGCGGCGGCTGACGGGGCGGGGTGCCCCCGGGCAGGAGGTGCCGCGAGGCCAGGACCACAACCCGCAGCGGACGTTCTACCTGTGGGCCGTCAACCTCCCCCGCCTCCTCGCCCGCCTCGTCGACCAGGTCCGCCACCTTGGGGCGAGAGGGGCCTGGAAGCCCGGGCTTCTTCGCATGGGGGCCCACGCGTACTATCTTAGGGGAAGATCGTAGGGGCAAGAGCCTAGATCCGCCGATCCGTCCAAGGGGAGCTGCGTGGGGAGTTTGGATGCTTGGGGAGCTTCGGCTCGCTTAGGGTGAGGGGCGGTCTGGGCCGAGGAAGGAGGCTTGGGGAGCTTCGCGGCGGGGGCGGCTCCCCCCTCCTTCGCCGCCCCCCGCCTAGAGCCTCCTATGCCGCCTCGAGGGGGGAGGGAGGGGGCCCCCTTAAGAGGCCTGGCGGCTCTCCGGTTGCAATTGTCCTAGAGGCTTTGCCCGCCAGACCGACAGTGCGAGCGCCCGCGCCGCCGCCGCTGACTTCGCTTCGCCTTTGGCCCCCGCGCAGCTCTACCGGGCCTGCTTCAACGTGCGGCGCCGGCTCCTCGCCGAGGTCGCCCGCCGCGACCAGCTCCTCCGCGGCTCCGGCAACGGCGCCAACGGCAACGGCGCCGTCGCCGCCGTCGGCGGGGCCGCCGGGGGCGCGGCGGCGGGGGCGGGGGAGGAGGAGGGCGGCTCCGCGGCGGCGGCGGGGGCGAGCTCGAGGGGCGGGGAGGCGGGCGGCGGGGCGAAGGCGGGGGCCGGCGACAAGGAGAAGGCGGGCGCCGCTGGCGCTGACGGCGAGCGGACCGTCGCGGAGATGCAGCAGCAGGCGCGGCCGCCCTTCTAATTGTAGTCCCTGCTTGCTCCTCGCCCGCCCCGCCTCTGATCGCAGCCCCGTCTGCAGGCGCTAAAGGCGTGCGACCGGCTGGAGAACACGCTGATGGCCCTCGACGAGTCCCTCTGCCTCTTCTCCCTCTTCTAAGGCGAGGCCGAGGACAGCAGACGCTGAGAGATCTAGAGCAGATTGCATGGCAGTGAACATTCTCCCTCTTCTTAGGCCAACCGTTGAACGCAGCGGGGCACGCCGTGACGTGCACGTGCGCACGGGGCCCCGCCGCATTCTGAGCTGCGCACGCTCCAGTCTTTAGACTTTGAAAATTGAAACTTTTTACTGCTGATCATGAGCTGCCGGATGCGGGACCCGCCCGGGGCCGCCCCCGCACGACGCGACGCAGTGCCGCCAGTGCGGGGTGAGCAGCTGGCCCTGTGCACAGTCTGTGCAGTGGCCCAGTGGGCCCTGGCGCCGGCATGGGAGGCTGGGCCGGGCCTTGCAATTGGAAGGCCCGGGGCCCTGACCGGTTGAGGGTCTTTGCTTCAACTTTTCAAGTCTCCACCTGACATGCTAGGACCCGGCAAATACCCGAACACTCAAGTCCCGAGTTCGGAAAGAGACTTGAGAAAGTACCGAGTTGGCGCATATCCGGTTTTCGGCCTCAGTGAGGGGCAGTGAGTGCCAGTGACTCAGTGACTCTGCCACAGACTGCCAGTGAGGGCCCAGGGCTCCGACTCGCGAGGCCTAGGGGTAGGGATAATCAGGGATTGTCTCAGGGACGCGGCGCGCCGCGGCCGCGCGCGCGGCCCGGCCGGGCGCCGGCCGCCGCCGGCCGCGGCCCGCGGCCGGCGGGCCGCCGGCGCGGTGGCGCCCGGTGGCCGGGCCGGCGGCGGCGCGGGTACATTATAATTAATCATATATAACCGTTGAACGATTGCAGAGTCGATCGCGATTCAGTCATTATAAAAAATTATGCAAAGTCATTGCAGACCGTCGACGTGAGTCACGTGCCACGGTGACGCATCATGTGACGCATGCGCATACTAGTATGCTTCCGAGTTCGAGGATCTCGGGGTCGTCGCTGATTCGTCGGATCTGCCATGAGTCCGTGACGTGCACGTGGATGAGCGGCGGTGAGCGCGGCGCTGAGCGCGCGCAAATATTGTGACGAAAATTCACGCAATGCTATATATATGCATGCATCATGGCAATGCATGATGGCATAGGCATGCGCATGCATACGTATACGTGATCATGACCGTGACGCGTCCGCGTCCGACCGTCGGATCGATGGATGCATGCGGCGCCATGCGCATCTCGAGCTCGATTCTCGGAACTCGGGGAATCTCGGGAGTCGGGAGTCGGGCCTCTCGGCTCGCCAGGCTGTGGCAGGCACTGGCAGCTGCAGGCTCGCAGGCCTACCGGTACCGTAGAACACATAAATACCGCGCCCACTTAATTACCGCGGTACCAAATTACCGCGCCGAGAATTTGTTAAAACGCGGTAATTTGGTTCCGCGGTAATTTGCAGCTGAGAAGTCGCCCTATACAGTACCCCCCATAATTACCGCCCCATACAAGCCTCAAATTTGTAAAAACGCGGTAATTTGGTACCGCGGTATTTTGCTCTATGGCGGGCCGGGTTTTAAAACGCGGTAATTTATGCCGCGGTAATTTAGTGCCCGACGGTAGCCTAGGTAGGCTGTCGGAGGCTGTCGCAGCCCAGACTCGCAGGCTCGCAGAGTCGCAGGCTCGCAGCGCGCAGTGCGGCACAGTGCCGCGCACACTCTGGCACACTGTGACACTGGCACATGTACATGCCGCGCGCGCGCGGCGCCGGCGCCGGCGCCGCGCGGGCCGCGGCCGCCCGGCCCGGCCGCCGGGCCGCGGGCCGCCCGGTGCGCGGACTCCGGTTGTCCGAATCTAGTCTGTATACGTATACGTACTGTTGGTCGGCGCGGATCCCGGACTCCGACTCCGGAGTCCGGAGTCCGGAGTCCGGACTCCGGACCGGGAGCCGGCGGGAGGTCCGGGACCCGCGCCGCAGTCGCTGAGTCACTGCAGCTGACACAGTGTGAGTACTGTCCATCCACAACCCTGTGGACCCTGTGGGTACTCGTCTAACTAAAACCTCGTACGCGTCTATAGATATGTCCTTTTTGCGTAATTTCTTAGGTAAAATCAAGCTAATTCTCGTCATTCGTCTATATCTTTGTGTCAAGTTTGTGAACGTCTATCACGACGGGCCGGGTGGGCAAACGTCTAACTAAAGCGACGTCTAACTTAGCGACGTCTGACAGACATTGACCGTCGGACAGTAGCCTAGTAAGCAGTCCGGACTCCGGACCCGGGACTCCGGACTCCGCGGCCGCCAGCCGGCGCCAGGCCGGACCGATCGGTCCGGGACTCCGGGAGGCCCGGGAGGACCGGGACTCGGACCGGGACTCGGTCCGGGAGTCCCGGAGTCCAGGACCGGGACCCCGCCGGGCCGCGGGCCGCGGCCGGGTCCGACGGTCCGACCGCTATGTACTGTAAAACGAGAAATGTCCGGCAGCACTTAATATTCGGCGCTTTTCGACACATCCTCGCGGTGCCGAATATTTGAAACTGCCAGAATTGTGCAAATGTATGGCGAAAGAGGGATCGATGTACCCGCCGCCTAGGCGGACTGGCTGTGTTGCCGAAAATATGATGCCAATGAACCACAGTTTCGGCGCATTTTTCAGGTTTTGCCGAAATAAAGTGACGCCGGACGTTTCTCGTTTTACAGTACTACCGGTACGGCGGTACCGTATACTTACGTAGTACGCGCGGCGACGACTACGCGACGTACGCGTACGCCGTAGTACGGCAGTATACGTTATATAATTACACAATACGTATACGGTCCAAGTACCGTACTACGGTAGAACGTTGGTCCAAGTCGGGTCCCTAAGACTCCCTATAGCTAAGCTACTGGCCGCCGGGCAGTACTACCGTAGTACTGCCAGCCCAGTGCCAGGCTGCCGCCGGCGAGTCTGCACTGACTCTGCAGGCTGCCGCTGAACTGCGCATGCGGCAGGCTGCATGCGCAGGCTGCAATGCCGCTGCATATCACTAGTATAATTATCTCAGCCTGCCGCAGTGCATACCATGAATCTATGATACGTACTACCGTAGTACGGTAGCCGGCGAGCTCGAGGCCGCAGGAGGTGGAGTTGTTGGTTACTACGGCAGGCGCCGCACTCGGGAATCGGGATCCGCACTCGGCCGCAGATTTAGCTCCGGGGACTCGCCGGGAGCTCAGCGGCGCTGCCACTGCTGAGCGGCTACCGTCGCACCTTTAGCCGCGAGCCGCAGCCTCCCATCGTGGCATGCGCATCATGGCATATGCATGACTCCCGCAGAATCGGAGCTAATCGCGATCGGATGACCATATGCATGACTGCCCGCTTGCATGCATATATATGGTCCCTTCAGCTTGGCCGGCGCCGGCGCTGATTGCAAGCTGGCCCCCCAAATCGCAGCCCCGGCTGCAGCCGCTGGCCCCCAGCTTACAATTACGCTTGCAGTCGGAGCCTGCCTCACCTTGAGCTTGTTAGCAGCCGCCATCGCGCCCGCCTCAGGGCAGCTAGCTATAGCGCTGCAGGTACCGGCTGCAATCCTGACGACGTCGGACGCTGTCTGCGCTGTTGGATCACCCTGCAAGGTGGACATGGAGTGGGCCCAGAGCGGAATACTAGCTATAGGGCAATCGATAGTCGCGGTCGCCTCAATTTGCAGGGATCCACCGCTTGCGGGGAATGATGCATTTGATCAGTTTTGGATTGGGAACTGCAAACATCAGCAGGTACATCCCGGATCGCTGTCCGCTCGCTTAACGTTGTCCGGCCGGGAGTACCGAGACATTTGCGGCTCGAACGATGGCCCCGGGTGCATTTCAAGTTTCTTAAATTCAATTCGCATCTACCGGGCCTATATATAACTAGGCCTGTACACGAACACCTACTGATTAATTTCGTGTGCGTGTGCAGGTGCCCTGCTTTCTTTATCGTCGCCCAAGCATATAGTAGATATGTCGCTCCGAATCCGTTCGACATCATCAGCCACCCCGTCATGTTAACAGGCGGTATTTTTGCGCATGCGTGTATATATATATACACTAGTACTAAATCCCAATTGCGAATGCGACATACTAATTATAACTCGCAATATGCTCTACGAATACGCAGCCGAAGTCGCCCTCGACTCCAGCTCGGCTTCTGTATGCGATGTTGGCTCGCTCTGCAGAGTCATCTGGAGGACCACATTGGCCGGCAACTCTTCGGCAGACTATAATTTCGAAGAAGCCTCTATTCGAGTATGCAGCGCCTCTATTACCTACTCGACGGTATCAGAGGAGATCGCGGCGGCGTCGGCGTCGGATTGGCCATGGAGTGGCTGTAGCAGAAGTTACGGCAGCTTCTTTCAGCGGGACGTTATGGTGCCGTCCTCTGCCGGATATGCCGACATCAGCCTCACCGATCTCAACTTTACAAGTGCTTGTGGTAGCGACACCGTGCTCAGGTGCGTTCTATATATATCTGCATCAGCATGCGCGCATGTTCCAATTGCAACGAGCAATGTGCTGATTCGCGAATTCGAACAGCTGCGCTGTGTTCTTTGCCGTCATCGCAGATAGCGCGTTTGTTGCGAGCCGCGCCATCACGATCCGAGCTGGACCTGTTACAGTAACCGCCCAATCATCCGCGACGTGCACTGGATATGGCTCTTTGACCGCGAAATCCAGCCCAGCACTTGGATGCTCGATCGCATGGACAAGTAGAATGCCCCTCGCCCCCGTCGACGGTTACCTGTGCAGCACTGCTTTTTACTCTAAACCATCTTGCATCACGGTGCGGAGCCAAACATGCTGGGCCTGGGCCGATTAATTATAAGTTCTCGAATCTCGGTCGCGAGCTCAATAAATATTGCGTTCATGCAGATTTTCAGCTCTGAGACCGCAGGCGTGTACTCTAGCATATACCCCACCCTGGAGGACGTGCGAAAGATTTGCGGGTGAGAGGTTTTTCTTATGTGTATTCCTATGTCCTGTTGAGCTGATATTTCCATTCGTCTCGTCTCCGCATGCGCAGGGATCAATATACGCTCCAGAACAACGCATCTTGCAACGCATCTTGGGTCGTCCGTCCTGCCGGGCACGCAGAGAGCGACCCGTATTTTGAAGGATCGCGCCCAGTCGCCCTCTTCTTCACTGGCGTGTTTATTTCGAATGTGTCTTCAGAATTTTGTGCAACCTCTTTCTCCAGCTGTTTCGTCTCCTGGTTCTTTTCTCCTCAAAATCAGGCCTCCATCAGCGTTCGTGTGAAGTTATGTACCGACGTCGACTCAAGCTGGAAATCAAATTCCTACCACTCCGGATCCTGCATCGAGGTATTATACGCGCAAACACGTTCAGTGCACGTACTGATCGATATGCTGACTCGCTTTCATTGTTTTATAACATTAGCTGGGCTCCACGGATAATTCGTATTTGAATTTTTCCTTAAATAGCACTGCAGTATGGCGAGTATGCGGGTAAGTTGTGATCTTGAGGGAAACCTACCTAATTCGAATTCGAATATATGTATGCATATATACATACGCATTTGCAGGGGTCAGATCGATGCATGCGATGCAGCTTTTGTTGTAGAGCATTCCGCTTGGGGAGGCACCGATCGCAAGAGAGCACGGCTTAAAATCGACTCTATAACGATGCACTCTTCATCGGCAACTTGCTGGAGCCCGCATGGGGCCGCTGACGATTGGTACAGCTGCTTTCTTTCGTGGATCGGACCGCGATCGCCAGTGGACATGTACATTTGCAGGCGAGAAGCTTCGATGTTCGACAAAGATTCTTGCATCGTGGTCAGCTGCTGTCGAATTCAAAAGCGCTGCAGTCAGCTGGAAGCATATCAGAATCGATTTTAATGGGCTGACAGATGGCGAAGGACTTCTTCCCAGGGAGCAACATTGTAATCTCAAGCGCTTTTGGGAGTGTGAATGTATACACAAACTATTTGGAAATCGCTCGAGAGACGTTCACAAGCATTTGCAGGTCTAAGTCCCATGCTCTTAAAGATTTGAGTCTCGATTAATATTCACGCTCTCATTGGACGTCTTCTTGCAGGGCGGAAAACCGAGCCTGTGACGGATTCTGGGTCGTCAAGCTCTCCGGCACTGCGCTTGAGGATGCTCTTCTTAACCATACACTGAACGGCCGCGGGTTCCGTCCTGTGGCTTTGCGACTCGCATACATCGAAATCCTGCCTTCGTCGTCCTCGAACTGCTCTTCCACGTCCGGAAGCCTATGCCATGTTCTGTGGATCGGATCATATCTGCGTTACGACATCGCCTTCTGCAAAAGCTCGCGATTGGCGCTTCCAGAAGAATGTAGCACCATTGCGCGGGGCCTTTCGTCTCCAGGCAACGAGTCGACAAACCAGTGGAGCTTGAAGCTCACTCAAGCGAAGGTGTACGAGCTGTGCGGGTACGCATAACATAAAATTCACAGTGCACATAGCTGACGTTCTTTTTTTGAGTAACTGAGCCTCTCAGGGAAGGAAAGATTTCTTGCACAGGGTTGTTGATTGTTAAATCGCACCTGCGGGGCCTATTCTCCTCACGAACTCTTGAACTCCGATCCGAGGAAATCGTTTTTTCATCCACAAATGCGTATTCAGGGAGCTCTTGCTCCTTTGGAGCCCGTAGCTGCTCAGTGTCCTGGATTGGCTTAGACTACCCGTCATATTCCGTTTTCCTGTGCACCTTGCATAGGTCTCCTTTCTTATTCACTAATACCGTGAAAGCGTCACTCTGTGTTGCGGTGCATCTGAATATTGAATTCCAAAGTAATGCCGCGTAACGCCTCCATCAGGTTGCACGCCAGTTCGCGCAGCAGAACGTGTCTTATAGCGTTCAACCTGAATCAGTGGTGAAGATTTGTGGGTGAGTGGTCTTCAAGTATTTTTCGGGAAACTGCATTGAACAGTAGCAACAGGCGCGAGTCGATCGGATGTGAAGCCGCACTTGTTGTAGAGCCTCAACGTCGACCACTTGGACAGCTGCAGGCAACAAATCAAACAGCAAATGCGAGAGCCATACTGGAAGACGCTGCTGAACCGATATTGGTCTACGCAATCCGAAGGATTATGATCTCGATTGAAGTGCTTCCCGTGAAGATTGAAAATTCTTCCTGCTCCTCGCAAATGTCTCCCATCAATTGCACCGTAAACTGGATTGTAGACCCGACGCGCGTATTGAGCGAGTCGGTGAAAATACGACTCGGCTCGTCATCAAAAATTGATTTGGCATTGTGTCCCAACCTTAAGCTTGACCTCACTGCAATCACAACGCCACAAGAGTGTCAACATCTTCGCACCTTCGTTCCGAAGTCTTATTCCGTACGCACATCGTGATTATGTCCCCGTTAGCTCAATTGCAATATATACATATGGATGTTAAATCCTTACTTAACTTAAGCTTTAATCTCCAATATTAATTGCGATACAGATAACCGGCTTAAATAATGATACCTTCGAGCTGAACGCTTTGCAACTGCGAAGCAGTCTTCCAGAATGCACTTTGAAATAGTAAGCCCCCCGTTCTTCTTTTGCGGCGCGTGCTGATATATTTATATCCTTCACGTGCATATATATAGTCCTTGCAAACACGTTGTTACGCTGTTTTCAAGATTTAGGACGTCGACGGATCTCAGCGCTTCCGATGCCCAGCAGGTAGACATTTTCAAGACCACGGTAACCATTAACTCCACCGCATCCTCAACGAGTTGTCACGATCGCTGCATTATCGCCTGGGATCTTAATGCGATAGTGAATTTGTATTTATGCCGTTCTGCGGCTCTTCAACCTCGATTCTGTGCAGAGGTAATTATATCAATAATTCATACCAAAATAGTCGCAAAGACTTTCGTCGACGCCAATCTATAACGCGTACAACTCTGTATACAGATCGCCTCCGACTTTGAAGGGACTTTTTTCGAATTCTCGTTAAATGCAAGTCAGTATGACAAAATCTGCGGGTGCGAAGCTGGTGTCTGTTGGCTATATATGAGCAATCGCAACGCGAGCTCACACGAATTTCGAAGGCGATATCGCAGAACCCTCAATGTTCACAAGGATATCGATTGCTCCGCGTTTTTCGCCGTTCAGCCGCAGCCCGTTCTCGAAAACGACTTCAGCATGTCGAAAGTGTTCTTGGGCCAGCCCTCGAACAATCGCGACTGGCCATCCGAGTCTGCACGTGTACCTATACAGCCGTCAGCATCATCCCTGATTGCGTGGTCGGAAGCCGGCATTCTTGCGCTGAAGTCGTCGCTCGTGATCGTTCTGCCCATTGCGATATGCGGGATCGCTTCCTTTAGCACGATGCACAGATACAGCGGTGTCGATGTAGCACCTTCCGGATCCGTGGATATGCGAGCGAGGTGGCTTAGCGCATGCCACGCGGGACTTTTCCTGGCCGAAACCTGCTTCGCGGCTCTCGCCGCGGGCCTCCCAATGTGGACTGGGCTCGGAGCCAACGACCCTTCTTCCCCTTACCGAGCGGATCTCTTGCGAACATACGCTCCATCGGAGAGCAGACTGTGGATGGATATGTGCAATGATGCGAAATCGTTCAGGAATAAAGACATTCGCAGCCAACTGTGCGAGCTAGCATTTGCGTTCTTGGCTGCGTTCATAGTGGAAATCGCCGGAGCTCTTGTTTCGTTTATCGGCTGCTGCCTCTTTGTACATGCCTACAGGAGCAGAAGACTCGGGCCCGCTTTATTATCTGCTTCGTTCGGTCTGCACGCAGTGTGTATCTGCCAATCTGCAGCGGTTCTGGTGCTCGTCCTCGCAGCGACAGGGAAATATATCGGAATGCCCATGCTCATCGCCGCCCCTTTGGGCCCGTGCATCGGGCTCCAGCTCGCGGCCATCAGCGCAGCCTTGGCGGGCTGCTATGGCGGTGTTCGTGCTCTGCGCTCTCGTCGCGCAATCTTCTCGGCGCCGCCTCTCGGCCATAGCCCCCGTCATCCTTCGTCTACGCTCGTTCTTCTGGCTCGCAAATTTTCCGCATACATCTTCATTCTCAGTCGGCTGAACGGCTGTATCTTCGCAGACCCCTACAAACGTCACTGCTGCGTCTGTAGCGGATCTGTACTGCCCCTGGACCTCGAGCGCGGATCTTGCAGTTGACCCCCAATTGCTAGTTGCAGCATCAGGAGCGACGCGAGCTCAGATTCAAGTTTCAGCAAGCATACCGTGACATATATATGCGATTACTAAAGAATCGATATCCAAATATCTGAAGCTTTTTTTAAAGAGTCACTGAGTCCGAATTGCTGAAGAATTTCCGACACTGTGTGCATTTCTGAATACTGCACAAATTGCGACACTGCATGCGACAAACCCGTCTAGCTATAGCTATAGCTAACCTCAGCCGCAGGGCCTTCGGATTTCGTTGTCGCCAGTTTCTCAAAGAGTCTCAAAGACCTTTAATAATATAAGGCCCTTCCTCTCTGCCTCGAGCTTCTATCATAAATTGGAGTGATATCGATCTGAAACGCAATCGCAATCTCAGTGTGTGTTAACACTGTTTAAGAGATTAATACTAGATACTTGTCCAGCGACAAGTCGGCGGCCGGATCGTACGAAATAAAGCAATAGGAATTCGAAGTCGGATACAGAAACGAATTCGAATTATATATATAATTATATAATTACACGTACTTCTACATAAACAGTAGCATACGCCGGTATGCACGGGAACATCGAACGCGTACCCCCCCTCGGCCTCCCCGTATCCCCCGTATCCCCCGCCCCGGTTCCCTCCGGTACATACCCCTTGCCCTCGTCCCGCCTGCATGCACCCACTGACGGCGTACCCCTGCAGAGGATCCCCAGTACAGCGCCGTCTCCTCCTACCTCAGCAACCGCTTCATCCTACCCCCCTCCATCGCCGCCATGCTGGCCGAGCGGTGAGGCGCCGTACCCCCCGCCCATCCCGCCCCGCGTTCGAGGCGCGGCCCCGCAGCTCCAAGAAGCAATCCGCTGCGGCGAACGCCGCCGCGGCCGTCGAGCGGTGCGCTCGGCGTACCCCTCTGCCTTTCTGCGGCTCATTCCCTCCCCCGTCCCCAGGGCCGCCGCGTCGGGACGGAGCGCCGTGGCGCCCGTACCCCCCACGCCGCCCTCAGCGGGCGGGGCGGCGGCGCGCAAGCGGAAGAAGGGTGCGGACGCCGGCACCCCGATGTCGCTGGAGGGTGCGGCGGGCGGGCGGGCGGCCTTTCCTTCGGCGCGGCCGCCGAGCCGGCCAGCGTGGCTGTGGCGCTGGAGCTCGAGATGATCCAGCGCACCGCCGCCGACGCCGCCAGCGCCTCGTCCCGGGCCGCCAAGGCGCGCTCCTCCCCGCCCCCCCCCCCCCCCCCCTTTCCGAGACCGGCGCGCTGCGTGTACCCCCTCCCTGGGCCCCTGAAACCGGCGGCCGCAGAAGCCGCGGCGGGGCAAGGATGCGCTGGCCGCGCCGGCGGGCGCGGCCTCGGGCGACGGCCCTGCGGCCCCGGCCCCTCCAGCGGCGGCCCCGGCGCCCCCGCCGGCTCCACTCCCGTGCGCCCGCCCGCGCCCCGCCCGCACCGCCGCCCATCTCATTCCTTTCTTCCGGGTACAGGAGGCGAGATCCTCTGGCGGGTCAACTACGACCAGGTGCGGGCCCGTACCCGGGCCCCTCCCTTCCCGCAGCCCGCGGACCGACGCCGTTCTCCGCCCACCCCCCCCCCCCCCCCGCCCGCCCCTCAGATCGTCCGCGTCTTCCGCCACGAGGCACGAATCGCCCTGTACCCCCTCACCCGCTACCCGACCCGACCTGGTACCCCCCGCAGGCCGTTGTCCGTCTCGTCTCAGAGAAGTACAACCCGACCGCCGCCACGATCGTGCGGGTTTGCGTACCCCCTCCCTCGCCTTCTCGTATCGCATTACCCGCTTCCCTGACTTCGTCTCAGAGCGTCCTGCTGGTTACCGCCCCCTTCGAGAAGACACGCTGCGATCCCACCACATGTGCGCCGTATCCCCCTTTCCCCCGTCTCGGCGCATCCTTTTTGAAACCTGTACCCCGCAGGCGTATTCTATGTGGATCAGGTCCACCCCTCCCTCCCCATCGACCTGAACGTCAACAAGAACAAGGTACCCCCGCCTCCTCCGCCCCCCCACCCTCCTTCCTCCTCGGAGCTCACAGCTTCGTACCCCCCCCCCTTAGCTGGGAGACTACATGGAGCTTCTCTGCAAGGACACGACCGGCATTGCGACGGTGGGCCCCGTACCCCCTTAGCATCAGCCTACCCCCCTCCCCTCAAACCCCCCGCAGAAGCACGGCGAGACGGGCGGTGGCGCTTACACGCTTAACCTGCGGGCCGCGCTGGTGAGCCTGTACCCCCCTCCGCACCGCACCGCGTACCCGCCCGGACAAACGGTTCCCCCGCAGGATTTGGTCAAACGGAAGACCGTCGAGGCGATCGTCAGCGAGCGGTGAGCGGCCCCCCTGCCCGTGCTCCTACCCCCATGCCTAACCTCATGTACCCCTGCGCGCAGGTTCGGGGAGATGCCGGCGCGCGTCTTCCGGCTGCTCCTGGCCAAGACGCAGCTCGAGGAGAAGCAGGCGCGCCCGCCCCGCCCCGCCCCGCCCCGCCCCGCCCCGCCCCGCCCGCCCCGCCGCCCCCCCCCCCCCCCCCCCCCCCGCTAGCCCGCCCGCGGTTCGAAGGGCCCCGGTAACTATGCGGCGGCACGCCTAGTCCATCCTCCCCACCGTGCCCACCTTTTGCTTCGTCCCTCTGACCCCGCTCCGCTCTGCCCTGCTCCGCTCCGGGCCGGGCAGGTGGGGGAGCTGGCGATGATCCCATCCCTAGACCATCCCTAGGCCATCCATTCCGCCCTACCATCCAGCGCCCCGGCCGCCCCCGCCCCACCCCCGCCGCGAGCTCGCCGGCCTAGGCCTAAGCTTGGTGCAGGTGGGGGAGCTGGCGATGATCCCGGTGAAGGAGGCGCGGGAGCACCTCCACCGCATGCTCGCCGCCCACTTCCTCTACCTCCAGGCCCGCGCTGCCCCGCCCCACAAATATTTAGAAGAACCGCCGAGACCTCCAGAGCGAAGCGAAAGCGAAAATACCTGCTACTCTAGCGACCTCCAAAGACCTCTAGAAAGCCCGCGTTGCCGCGCCCCGCTTCGAAATCGGGCGGTCGCTCACGGGGTGCGCAGGAGGTGCCGCGGGGCCAGGACCACAACCCGCAGCGGACGTTCTACCTGTGGGCCGTCAACCTCCCCCGCCTCCTCGCCCGCCTCGTCGACCAGGTCCGCCATCGTATCTTAGGCGTGGGGGGGCGGGGGGGGGGGGGGGGGGTGGGGGTGGGAGGGGGGGGGTGTGGAAGAGAAGGGTCTGGGGCGAGGAAGGAGGCAGGGGGCGGGGGCGGGGGCGGCTCCCCCCTCCTCCGCCGCCCTCCATCTCTACGGCTATCCTAGAGGCTCGCCCGCTAGCACGAAAGGGGAGGAAGGCAGCCAGCGCCAGCGCCGCCGCCGCCGCTGCTGACCTCGCCTCGCCCCCAACCCCCGCGCAGCTCTACCGCGCGTGCTTCAACGTGCGGCGCCGGCTCCTCGCCGAGGTCGCCCGCCGCGACCAGCTCCTCCGCGGCTCCGGCAACGGCGGCAACGGCAACGGCGCCGCCGCCGCCGTCGGCGGGGCCGCCGGGGCGCGGCGGCGGGGCGGGGAGGAGGAGGGCGGCGCCGCGGCGGCGGGGACGAGCTCGAGGGCGGGGAGGCGGGCGGCGCGGCCAAGGCGGGGGCGGGCGACAAGGAGAAGGCGGGCGCCGCCGGCGCTGACGGCGAGCGGACCGTCGCGGAGATGCAGCAGCAGGCGCGGCCGGCCTTCCACGCCCCGCCCCGCCCCGCCCCGCCCCGCCCCGCCTCTGATCGCAGCCCCGTCTGCAGGCGCTGAAGGCGTGCGACCGGCTGGAGAACACGCTGATGGCCCTCGACGAGTCCCTCTGCCTCTTCTCCCTCTTCTGAGGCCGGGCGAGGCCGAGGGCAGCAGACGCTGAGAGATCTAGAGCAGATTGCATGGCAGTGAACGTTCTCCGTCTTCTTAGGCCAACGCAGCGGGGCACGCCGTGACGTGCGCACGGGGCCCCGCCGCATTCTGAGCTGCGCACGTTACAGTCTTCAGACTTTGAAAATTAAAACTTTTTAGCTGCCGGATGCGGGAACGGGGCCCCGCGCAACGCAGTGCGGGCCCACTGCGGGGTGAGAAGCTGGGCCCTGGCATGGAAGGCTGGGCCTTGCAATATATATATATTAATTGGGAGCCCTGACTCAGTGGCAGTGAGGCCTCCGCCGCTCCGAGGGGGAGGGACGCGGCCCGGCGGTGATTGCAGTCTTTTTTAATTTGCAGAGTCAATGCAGATCGTCGACGTATGCAAAGTTTACGACTGCAGAGTCGACGCATCATGTGACGCCGTGACGCATGCGCACATCATGACTCAGTGAAAGTGACGAAGTTAACGTCACGGCGTTAACGTTCTCTCATCAGAGACACGGGCGTTCTCTCAGAGACTCAAGAGTCTTGTTTCGGGCCTAAGACGCCGACGTCGACGTCCCCGAGTCCTGATTCCTGAAACGGCCCGCGCCGGTTTCTACGTATACCTAGTAGTGCAGCTACTAGTGCTAGACTGCTATACCAGTAGTAGTAGTAGTAGTAGTAGTAGACTGCTCTACCTAAAACTACTATATATACTAGTAGTGCTAGACTGCGAGTCTGCGAGTAGCTATAGTAGAAACCTGCACTAGTACTGGACTAGTAGACTGCACTGTCATTGTCTGTACATGTCAGCTTCCGAAGTTCAAAGCTTACTAATTATCATAATATGAATTAAGTCTTTTCTGTTTCGGCTCTTCCGAGTTCAACTACGTACTACGATATACGTATACTACTTGACTTCACAAGTACTAGCTTCAAGTTTCAAGTTTCAACTTGCGCATGCATATGCTAGGGCAGCTAGGCAATTCCGAAGTTCTCGAAGTTTTTTTTTAAAAAAACATTTCCGAATCTTCATGAACATCTACAAAGCTTTCAGGCTCTTTCTCGACTGTTTTCTTTGTTTTTCCGACGGGCCCGTTACAGAACCAAAAAAGGCAGGAAAGAGCCAAGAAAGAGGCAGGAAAGAGCTCGAGGTCGAAATCATCGATATCGATATCGGATCATTCGAATTCGGATGATTCGGGCTGCCCTACTAAGTACTGGTAGGCTAGGGTCTAGTAAGTAGCCTGTAGCTCGTGTGGCCGCGGGCACTATAATACCGCGCTCACTTAATTACCGCGGTACCAAATTACCGCGTCGAGAATTTGTTAAAACGCGGTAATTATAATTTGGTACCGCTGTAATTCTCTCCTGAGTCACCTCATATACAGTACCCCAAGAATTGCCACCCCATAGACAAGCCTCGAGTATTTTTAAACGCGATAATTTGCATGGTACCGCGGTATTTTGGCCACCCTAGGCCTCGGGCCGGAGTTTCTAGCCCGGTAATTTATGCCGCAGTAATTTAGTGCCACACGGTAGTAGTAGGGTCACTAGGGTGGCTTGAGCTTCCGCTAGTAGGACCGCTACAGTAGGGTGGCTAGTAGCCTAGTAGTAGGGTATACGCAGTACAGTAGCGATAGCCCGGCGGCCTTCTAGATCTCGGGCGTTCTCGAGAGACCGTCGGCCGAGGACGCTCGTCTGTTCTCGACAAGCGCTACGTATACGTAGTACTCGTGCCGCCGCGGAGTCGTGCGGCAGCTGCGTATACAGGTGCGCGGAATCCGGGGCCCGCTAGCGCGCTGCGCGCGACCGCCGCGGAATGGCTCGGCGGCCGCGGCCGCCCATCCGTACGCGTGCCTCAGTCAAGACTGTCGAGTGACCCCGCGCGTGCAGAGCGTGAACACCACGAATAGTTCGCCGAGATGATTCCGGAGAAGCACCTGCACACCTATCAACAGTACGCGTCCGATTTGGGCAGCGATCCTGACCCCCGGGCCAAGGACAACTTCATCAAGATCATGGAGCGAAACTTTCAAACCGATATCGAGAAACGGGATCTCATGCAGTCGGAAGTCGAATCCGGATTAATCTCCTCTGAGGACGCTGCGCGGATGAAGGACGAAATGGATCAGGCTGAAGAATTTAACCACGGGTTGTATGAGTACCTGACGTCCCAGGCCAAGCCCACGGTGCGCCCCTGCGCATAAAACCGTGCCGGCCGCCGGGCGCTGACGCCCGCGAGCTCCCCCAGGGTCACTCCTCGACGAGCTCTTCCAAGCCTACGTCGACAAGAACCGCTCTCGGAAAATCGGGCATCTTCAAAGGCTTCAAGACGGTCCCCAGCACGGGGTCTCGCCCGATGTCTCCGGTTCGCCGCCCTTCGGGCGCGGCAGAAGAATTTCTAGATCTTGTTATAATTATGGATATCTGCACCGCAGGAAGAAAAGGCGCGTTTTGACAGGAATGTAGCCAAGAATCAGGCGAAGAAGGAGGTCCGCTGCTCTAAATCGTGCCAGCTCTTTAGCTAATCTGCGGAAGGACAATCTGATACCCCATTGCAGTTGCTTAAGGAGATTCGTGACCAGTGGGAATCCGAGCATGAGCAGCAGTTGCAGAAAGAGGTCCGCGTGACCGGATATTTGGGAGCTAGCTGGCGCGTGAATTTCGCATCGCAGCTGGAACGGCTCGACGACGCCAAGCTCTCCGCCGACGACAACGCCGATCTCTCCGGCGATGTCTTCTCCGAGCTCGGCTCGCCCATCAACTCGGTGCCCGCACGTGCACGCGGGGACGTAATGCATCAATTGTAATCGCATAATTACTTATGACTGTTACCGGGCGCGCAGACGGTCTATGAGCGCGACGTGACTTTCGTCGAGCGGGTCCTGAAGACCGGCGAGAACATCGTGCGCGAAATCTCTCAGGCAGCATCTCAGGGCATTAGCTCATGCATGTATGCCTGCGTAGGTGAAGGGGACAGGCAGTTTCGACCAGGCCGCCGTCCGCACCGGCCAGGTTCGAGCCTTCGGTGTAATTTGAGCACGATTTTAATGGGCTCACTCGCGATCATCGGATCGCGTTTCCGCGCAGATTAACTACACCCAGACGTGCGCACCCAGATAGGTTTTACATATAAATGAATCCGCAGGCCGGCCTCTTCGAAAGACTCTGCAGCTGCGCCCCTCACGCAGCCTGCTGCGCAGCGTCACGGAGAAGGGCACCGACACTGTTCAGCGCCCGGGCTTCCAGACAGGTCTGCGCAGCTCTAAGGCGGGGCGCGGTGGAACGAACTTCCGCCAGCTCGGCTCACGCCGTGACGCGCGCCGGCGCGCTTTTGAAATGCAGGCAAGGTCGAGACGCGGGTGCAGGTGGTGCCCGAGAAGTTCCAGTACGGTGAGCGGCCGCGGGGCTTTCCTCGAGTGTAATTCTAGATGGCCGATTTGAACCAAAGGCGTGCATGTATGCGATCAAGCTGGCGACCTAACTCGACTGTGCGCAGGCGAGGTCGAGCACGTCTTCCTCCCCAAGTCGGTCCCGACCGACGTCGTCAACCCGCTGTTCAGCGTGCGCCTGGGCACGATCGCGAAGCCCTTCGAATTCCCCAATTCCTTACTTCTCGTGGCTCTACGTGCAGACGCCGACAACCGCAGACGGCGCTTTCTCGCCCAGCGGCGAGCCCGTGCTCGGTGAGACGATCCCGGACTCGACCATCAAGACCGCCGTCGGTGCGACGCCTGCGCCCTGTAATCCATATCACAGCTGCTTAGACTCGCGAGCAGGCGGCAAGGGGTACTACAACTACCAGACAGGCCAGCTCAGCACGCAGGCGTCCGCCACGCTGTCTCCCGCCGAGTTCAATGACGCCGTCACGTGAGCATAATCATATAATATTAAACAATTCAAATGCGCATGCACTACCTTTAGAGCTGGTGTGAGTCGTGAATGCGTCCTGACGATTTCGATCTAAATCAGGGTGCCTTTGCACCTGGACGACAAGGTCCTCGATGCTTCCGAGCTTCCTGCGCCCGTTCTGGTGAGAAATATAAATACGAATTGCTATCCACTTTCGTCCGCTGGCCGTCTCTCTGCATCGAATTCCGAACTAACAACGAGAATCATAGCTCAAGGTTCAGGAGCTCCTCGGGCGGCCCTTCAATGCTGTGGAGGGTGCGTGCGGCGCACATTCAAGAGTGCCCCGCGGCCACTTGCTGAGAGTTTGAGGCTGCGCGCAGAGGAGCCGATCGACCGCGTGAACGACTTCAAGACGACGATGTCGCAGGGCTACCGCATCGACTACATCGACACGCTCCCCGCCGACTGGCAGAAGACCTACACCATCTCCGGCACCAAGGCCTTCCAGCAGCCCGGCAAGATCTCCGGAAGCGTCAGCTACACCGTGCGTTACTGCGGTCGCGGTCATTACATGCGCATGCCCCTCTGCACGACACCAGCGTCCGCGCCATTTACCAAGTTATTGACATCGATTTCGCTGCGGCAGATCCCCTCGGAGGCGGAGGTCGTGGGCTTCAACCTGATCCCTGGCAAGGAGGTCGGCCACATCGACACGTGCGCGCGATGCTCCCGGGTTCGGCGCTCCTAGCTTTAGAAGCTGGCTCCCTGACGGCAAGCCCGAGCGCAGCTACGTCAAGCTGACGGTGGGGGAGAGCGGGCCCAGCGGCCCGGTGCGCACTTCTCTTGCAATTACCTCAACACATAGATTATCGGAGCTAGAAATGCCCGGATCCATACTTAAAGCTTCAATTGTGATCTGACCGAGCGGCGCGCTGCGCCTCCCCGATCCGCAGGAGACGGCCGTGTACGAGGGCGAAGCCAACCCCGCCCTGACCGAGACGGGCCCCGTCGTGCCCGGCAGCGAGGTCCGCGATTCGCGACTCGATTGCTTTGTACACGTGCTGCGATGGCGCCATCGAAGCCTTACGCGTACGCGCTGCTTCGGTCCAGGTCGAGGGGAGCTCGGGCGTGGAGTTCGAGTGCGGCTCAACGGCCAACACGCAGCGGGACGAGTCTTCGGAGATGGAGGACTTCAAGGAGACGAGCGTCCAGACCGAGGACCTCGGCGTCGTCGTCGGGTGCGTATGCAAAAACCCAATCATTGCATTCGATTTGCATTGCTTTTGATTAGATGCCGGGGAGCCTCTTTAATTTCGAGCTTTGATTTTATTTCGCACTGTTTGCTAACGGACCCTTTGAATTCGCGAATCAGGGAGACGCGTGCGCTCCAGGGACCGGTCAAGCCTGCGAACCTTGTGCTCCTTCGTGAGGACGGTTCGAAGGTGGGTCGCGGGAAGAGGCGGAGTTGCTGAAGTTGGTATTGAGTGAACCGACTGCGCAGATTGCTACGGATGTCACCATCGGGTTCGACGACGAAGGCCAAGATGCGAATTTCACCAATGACGTGAGCTCGCCGATAGATATACAAACTGCACAGACCTAGGATAAATCAATTGCATCCTAAGCTCAGGACAATTTCAAGCTTAAGCGCATCGCTGACGAAGGCCCTCTGCTCGATGTAGAAATCATCGTCACCGGCACTGATTCAAGCGTTTTAACTGTTGTGCGCCGCGCGGCGCGTGTTTAGGTATCCGGTGACAACGCTGGCGACCCCAGCCTCGTCGGCAAGTCGTACATGCCGAAGGGCCTCTTCATGCTCAAGGACGTGCGCGAGTTGTACGGGCCGGTAACGATGGGGCTCGCGGTGCTGACTGAGCCGAACGGTTTTGCAGACATCGACTGGCAACTGCCTTGCCTTCAAGTCCGGAAATCTGCGCGCCCCGCTCGTCCAGAAGAGCTGCAACCCGAACGGGAGTGCGCTTTGAACTCTAGTCTCCCTGGTATCTCTATCACGCGCTGACAGGCTCACTCACAACCCTGGCTCCAGAGCTCACCGTGTGGGAGACGCGGGCCACGAAGAACGGGGACGAGACGAACCTGCTCAAGCTGAAGGTCGACGACAAGAAGCTCTTCGTCGACACGCCCGGCAACGAGGACACGGCGAAGCACAACAAGATCCAGGCCTGGAACGCGTCGGTGCGTCCTTCTCTTCACAATTATCCCTATGTCTACGTATCCGTGCGATCTGTATCTAGGAACGCGCACATTGTATTTAGAAATACATTTCACGATTCATAGGATAAATATTAACCAAGAGCTCGCTGAGCATTGTTTCGAATGTCGCTGATCATGATAATGATTTCTCCGGCGTGCATGCGCAGATGGGCGCGAAGGACCAGCAGGTGAAGTTCAGCTACCTGGGCGAGAACGACGGCAACGCGGTCGTCGCCATCCACGCCGGTGCGAATTCGAAGGCTCCGCCCTCTCGACGTGCTTTCACACGGATCCGGGGCTCACGCGCACGTGCCTTGCGCGCAGGCGACGAGCCCGACCTCGTGTACACGACGGGCGCCGACGGCATCACCCGCGCCCTCCCGTGGTGCGTGCCGCGCGGCATGGGCGATCCGAATCGGCAGTGTTGCTAAGCATATTCATGCTATTGTCAGTAACCGTCTGTGCGCAGGCAAGACGGGGTCACGTCCGGCTTCGAGATCGTCCCGATCAAGCAGGTCGTCATTTCCACCGAGAGGACGACCACCATCGACGGCCCGAACTTTGACCCGACCAACGGCGTCTTTGGACCGAACAAGGGCGACAAGGTCATAACCGTTCCGGTCAAGGTGAAGGTGTACGAGGTGGCCGGCGAGGAGACGGAGAACGCGGACAGCGGGGACGACGACGAGAGCGACGGGATCGAGCACATCGGCGACGCCGAGCCCGAGATCGCGGGCACCGAGGGGTCGGAGACGGTCGATCTCGCCACCGTCATTGCGGATTCGCTGGACATCTCTACGGACGGCCCTCCGGAAGTGACCGGGGGCGACAGCATCTCGGTCCCACCGACCGAGAAGAGCCTGCTGCGGAACCTGCTGCCGCAGTCCGGCGCGATCGGCCATGGCCAGTCCGCTAACCAGGAGGACGGCGGCGCGCCCTTCGACGACGAGGTGAGCGCAGCGGCTGTGGCCAATAAATATAAAATGATGTATATACAAATGCTTGAGCTCGGCGCTCGACTGAACCCGCGGCCGGCGGGCGCGCAGGTCCTCGAGTCGATTGAGAATGCGGCCGCAGAGGAGGCGGGCTGGGCGGCCGCCCAGGAGGCCTTCGACGATGCCTCCCTTTAAATGTGTTTTACTGCAGCCTTCTCCATCGTCGTGGTGGCCGTGTGATGTGATGTGATGCAGGCCCGTGTCTCGGAAGGCATATATAATTGCAATAATAATTATAATTCTTTCGCAACGATGAACAAGGGCCCGAGGGGCGGGGAATGATTAATATTTCGACTGGGTGCTCACGATCAGCGGCTGCATCGAGCTAGCGACAGCACTAGTGCCATCGATATCGTCTTTCGAACAAGGACCAGGGCCTGTCCGTCTCGGCGGCGGGGCGCACGCGCACGCGGGCCGCAAGGAGCAGGCACGCGCAGCGGGCCCCGTCCCGCCACGAGCCAGACCTGCGGGGAGAGAGGACTCGATCGCGAGGCGGTGCGCGGCGCGGGCCGCCGGTGGAGGCGCAGGCGGCGAGGGCCGCGAGCTCGTATGGCAGGGGCGGCACGTCCAGGCGGAGGCGGTGGGTCCGCGGGACGGGCCCGGCGGCCTCCAGCAGGAGGGCCAGCTGCAGGTCGCCCCCCGTACGTGTGGACACTGCGCGAGACGGGTCGCTCGGAGGCTGTGCACGTGGTGGAGGCAAGGGCGAGGCGGAGCGGCGCCGGACCGGCGGTGATCATGATGTCGAGGTCGAGGGCGGAAAGGGGCGAGGACCGGCGGCGCGGGCGCGGCGGATGGCGAGGACGGGACGGCGATCGCGAGCCCCGGCAGTAGGCCGCCCCGGCCCCGCGGTCCTCCTCCAGCGCGCGCCTAGGCCTGCGCAACCTCGCGCGCGCAGCGGCCCGTGCTGCAGGAGCCGCCCCACCACCACCGCCCCCGCCTCCGAGCTGCGGAGCCGCGTGGGGTGTACATCGCGGCGGGCGGGCGGACTAGCGAGCCGGGGGTACAGGACGAGCAGCCTGGAGGCGATGCGCTCGAGCCTGGGGAAGGATAGCGGCGCCGCTGCCAACTCGGAGTACAGGGCCAGCTCGTCCCTGGGGCCGGGGATGCAAAGATCATGTACTCGGCGGCCTGGCGGGGGTGGTACTCATGATCAGGTATGAGGTAAAGGGGGGGGGGGGGGGGGGGGGGGGGGGGCCGACCCGGAGCGGCTATCGATCCCCCGGGAGGGAGCGGCCGTCTTGTAGTGTAGTTAGGTTTGGTTCAAATTCTGATATCGATTGTAGTGTTGATGCTAGCACTAGTTTTAGGACTATAGCTATAGCTAGTCCTCGTGCTCGACCTGTCGACGTCGTTCGCCGTCATTTGCATTTCGACTGCTCGCTCCAGCGCCGGCCGGCTTTACTGATCTCTTTGACTGTCCTTTGGCCTGCTCTTGATCCGCCTGATCCGCCTTCTGTGTCCTCCTTGTGCGGTAGCTCTGCCCTTTATATTTTTCGCATCGTCCTGCTTAGCCTCAGCCTCCACGTCGTCTTGTTATTCCTCTTCCCCTTCTGCAGGGCGCGTCGCCCGTCAGCGAGCGCCCCCAATCGCGAAGGGCCTAGCTATAGGGCAACATGTACAGCTGCTGATCATGATCATGAGAGATCTAGACCTGATCGACAATAAAATTGTGAAATCGTACCCTGGCCTGGCGTCCCTTTTCGACCGAAATTTAGAGCGAAACTCTGCTCGGTCGAACTTTAGATCGGGGCGGCGGTTACCGAGTAACTGCCGCAGTAACTGTGACAGCTGTAGCTAACCGCCACTACCCGCCAGTAGCCCCATGCACTCCCCTCCGGACTTCAAGCGGCAGCGCCAAGGCGACAGCTGGGGCCCCGCGCAATCGGGTGAGGCGTCGGCTGGAGCGAGCTGGAGGGGGCGTGATGTCGACAGGAGAGGGGCTGGCTATAGCGACGGCCGCGATGTCGATGGCCCCCGGGCCGCGTACGGCCGCGGTCGCTATGGCGGCTCAAGATTTGCAGTCCAGCAGGCCGCGGCGGGGCCCGGCCGCAGCCACGGGGCGCGGGCGCCGGCGCCACTCTCGTGTTCGATTTCGAAGCCGATTCCCTCGGAGGCGGCCCCTCTGCCCAGCCGCCCTCTGCGACTCTGCCTCGGAGGTGCCTCGCTTCGCCTGTCTGATTCACCCAATACAATGTTTTAGATTGCGAGTCCTGATTTATAAGAGCGCCGCAGGTGCGCCGGAGCTGTTCCTGGAGCTCGGGGACGGCGACCCGCTCGCCGCGACGCCCGAGGCGCTGCTCGGCCTCGCGGAGGACCTCGCCAACGCCGCCACGCGCCTCCGCCTGCCGGGTGCGCGCTGGCTGATTCATATAATATTTATTAATTATCTAACCGAACCCCCCGTAATCATGATTGAACGCTAACGATATCGATTGCGACGAATTCGAATTGCGTAACACAGGTTCGGCGTCCTACCCCGCCTGCAAGAAAGGCGATATGGTGCAGAAATTGATTCTTTCGAATTTGAACTTAATAACCTCGTAATAACATAATATTTCGACTTCAGGGGTTCCACATCCGGATCGAGGTGGGAAAGTCGGCGGGGACGGGCGCCCTCGTCGCCACTCGCGCCTACATCAAACCGGACGTCCGCTCCTTCGCTCTCGTAGCCCGCGCCTCCGGCGTGCGGCTGGCCGCGGCCGCGGCCGCGAGCCCCGAGAAGGGCGACGTCGACGGCCCCGTCCTGGACAGGCGCTGGTTCGACAAGTACAGGGACTTCCGCTGGGCCTTCGACCTCCACGCCATCGATGAAGCCGCTTCCAGGTACAGTCGGCATATCAGCTGTTTACCGATCATGATCATGACTCCGCAATAAATATAATTGAACTGACCACGATCACGCATTAATTTCTTTCAGGGCGAAGGAGGAGTCCAAAATCTCTGGGCGAGGAGGCAGAAGCGTCCCGGTGGACCTGAGCCGGCCCGCGATCCCGGCCCCCGAAGCGCAAGTCGCCGACGAGCCCTCCAAGACCTCCTACCATTTTCAGTCACTGGATTTACCGCAATTCAACACCGAGCACTTCCAGGTCCGCTCCCAGATCTGAAATATTAATGGATAATCGACATCACACCCGATTATTTAATTACGTAGACGAAAAGTTGAATTACTGATCGACGAATCGACGTCGTCGACAGGTTTCATACGATGTGCAGACACGCCCTCACATCATGGTCGTCGCAAAGCACAGTCAGGTCCGTCTTTGATCGCGATATCGATGCCCGAGATGATTATCTTGAAATGCCGAAATTGAATGAGGTTGTATTTGCATCAGACGCTCTCTCTTCGCGGCTCCTATTACGACCTCGAGGATTCGTCGGAGTCGTCGGAGCAGCGGCCGCGGATCAAGCGCGAGCTTTTTGGCGGAGTTGCGGAGATCATGGAGAGGTTTTCCAGCCACGGGAGCGCCAAATTCGACATTCAGGTATGATTCGGTAATTGTTGAGGCATGTGTAGAGATTTGATTTATGATTGAATGGGGCGCAGATCCATCTTGGCGGATGGCGGACGCAGGGTGCGCAGCAGGATCTCAATATTAATACTGATCAAAGCCGAATCAAACGTATTTGCAATTGATTTTGCTACGACGAGCAGGTCAATTCCACCTGCACCTCGTGACGGACGCAGAGTCCTATCAGGTTTGCAGAATATATACGAATATCGATGCTACAGAAGAATAGAAAGCGGATCCGATGATCGATATCGATATCGCCATCATAAAACTATAATTCGCCATTCACTTTCCTTCCTCAGAGAACATTCGCAAATCTCGCATCCAGCACGGCGATTGCGAGCTCTTGGCCGACATTCAAGCACTCGAAGTCCTGGATGGCTGGCTTCAAAGACAAGATACTGAAGAATCAATCCGAGGTGTGCTTGCGATTTTCGCCGATATCGATATCGATATGCAAGCGATATTATGATCGAATTCGCAGCTGAAATCGTACGTGGAAAAAGATGCAAGGATTATGGAAGAGCTTTGGCATACGCTTTAGATAATGCCGTATACGTAGCAAGCGCAGTCGAAAGAGAGAAATTCAATGATTGTAATGAGAAACTCAGACTCTCTGAGAGAACTTTTTCGAAATTTCTCCTCCGGCGCCGGCGCTGCCACCACCGACGGGCCGGCTGCGGCGGCGGCGGCGGCACCGGGCGCGGAGAGCACGAAGGACAAGGTTTTGGAATTCGGGTCTGGCCGCCCTCCTCGGCCCGGCGGCCTCGGCCTCTAACCCAGCCCCCCCCCCCCCCCCCCCCCCTCTGTCGGCGCCTAGCCCTAGCGCCGCCGCACCATCAGGTCCCTGTCCGTCCCAGTTGGGCCGCCGGGCGTGGGGGCCGGTTTGAGCAAAAAATACCGTGGGGTCGATGCCTCACCCCTCCTGAAAAATGATAGAACATTTCGATAGATAAACCGGCCCGGCATGCATGAGCTCTCGAGTCTATAGCTAGCATATAGCTAGCTAGAGAGAAAATTAAAGAGGGGCTCCACCGGGCCGGGGCCGCGTCTGGAATTCCGAAGAGGAGGAGCTCACGTCGAGGAGCTCACGATCAAATTCCAAGCGATCAATTGTAACGGAGGGTGGGCTTCGCCGCCGGCCAGCCGACCGAGCTCGCGATCGAGCGAAAAGATGGCGCGTGAACGCGCAGCGAAGCGAGCACGGGCGCCGGTAGATGCGCCAGCTAACGACATCGGGTCGACGTCGATCGCGAGCGCGGCGCTGCGCATTTATTCCATCGCCGACCTGCCCGATGGCGTCCTAGGGCCTCGGCCGCATTCTGCAGTCAGTCTCTCTTCTGGAGGCATGGCAGCTTCGCGTCGTGTGCAGGTTCGTCCAGGCCTCGCAGATCATTGGATCGTGCATTATATAAGCATCATCGATGACCTGGCGCATGCCGCGCTACGCCGCGCGTGCGCAGGCGGTGGAGGACCGCAATTGAGAGCGCAGGGTGGAACAATGTCGAGCTGCGGTCGAATGAATCGCAGAATTTTGAGCAGCTTGCGTCGCTCGTCCGGAGCGGAAAGATCAATCTCGCTGGCCGCGCGCGAGTGTCGATCAACGTTGATATCCGACGATATCTACACCCAGCGTTGATATCCTACGATATCACGCGCATGGAGCCAGAAGCCTACAGCCTTGTCGCATCGGCGTGCGGCGTGCTGGCGGCCTGCAGCAAGGACGGCCGCCTGGCGGAGGCGGACGCGAGTTTAGTGGTCGACAAAAATCACGTGAAGGATGATCCCCTTATGGAGCTGCAGAAGCTGCAGATGCAGCAGACTCGGGAATGCATGCGGGTCTTTCTGGACGGGACGCTCGCGGCGCTATGGCCGCAGCACCCAGCGCGCAGCTCCCTGGAGAAGCTCTCCATCGCCGTCGAGCCAGATGTGGATGCCCTGGTCTCCTTCGTTGGCTTCGGTGTATACATGCGCGAAGGTCCATCTGTGGAAGAGCTGCAAGCGTTGCTGGAGCCGTTGAGCAGCCTCCGCACCCTGAAGCTAATGCCCTCTGCACTTCACGTGAGCAGCAAATCAGCGGCAGCGATTGCACGAAGCCTTCCGAATCTGCAGTCGATCCACTTTCAGCCTAATGCATGCGCATATGATTCCGATGAAGAAGATGATGATCAGCTGGGAGCTCTGGCAGCCCTTGCGCCGTTGTCAGCTTTGAGCGATATAATCATCCGATGCACTGGTTGGGATGTGGAACACAAGGACCCCTCGAGGACCAGCAGCTCCCTTATCGCCATCGTGAACGGCTCCGCTTGCAATTCGCTTCGAGCGTTGATCGTGGATGAAGCGTCTGCGTGGTAAGCGTCTGTAATCGCCATTTGCCGCCAAGAAACTGCGATATATTTAATTATAATCAATTAACATCCACTTTATGACTTTGAAATTGTCACTTCAGGGAAGGTTTTGTCATCGACAGCGCGGCCCTGCGCGCAATTGCGCAATTCACCATCCTCGAAGAGCTGACTCTTGACGTGCGCGTTCCCGGATCTAGATCTCCAATCAATTGGACGTGACCTTGACCTTCAATTCTCGATCTTAAGCTTTAGCTTATATTAATTTCTGCAGCTAACTGCCCGTGTTTGCAGCTGGGCGACTCCAGCTTGCTCCCGGCCGACCTCGCCGCCTTCAAATCAGCGAACCTTCGCAAGGCGAAGTTCTCGGTGAGCAGCGACACGTGCATCACCGAGCGGCTTCAGGCGCTCGAGAAGGCCATCGCGGGTTGCCCGAAGCTCGAGTCGCTGGAACTCCACCTTCGCCACAACCTTCCCAATGGTCCAGGCCCGATAGGCGGGGTCGAGGTGGATGCAACGGCCACTGCGAGCCTCTTCCTCGCGTGCAATCGTATCCTCACTGGCCTGACGCTTTCCCTCGAGCGGCCGCTCGACGCTTCCGAGGCGGAGGCCATCGCTGCTTGCGCGAAACTCTCGACCCTGGAACTCCGCTGCATCATTCACTCCATCCCAGAGATCCGTCCTCTTCAGGTTCTTTCAGTTTCTAACCAGCAATCAAACATGCCGTAATAATTATATTAGCTCTCATTCACATCTTCTTCCTACTTCTGCCCGCAGCGCTTGAGCTCGAGCGCGTGCGCGCGCTCCAGCACGCTCAAGTCGGCCCTGCTCGCCGTCCGCGTCGAGGGCCAGGATGAGCTGGAGGGGTACACGAGAGTGGTCCAGCAGCTGATGGAGGACGCGTGGCCGGCCGCCCGAGTGACTGTGTCCAAACTCGAGCGCCGGCGATATCGATACTAGTACTTGGACACATCGCGAATGATTTCGCATCACATCTAGCTGTAGCAATTCTATTTTTTAGAATACGCTGCATTTATTTGATTTGAACTTAACCTCTTCCCAATTGCAAGACTCGAACTTGAAACGCGAACCAAGATTGCGTGTGGGCGCTAAGGGGCCGGGGGGCGGGGGCCCGGGGGCCCGGGGGCGCATTGTTCTCTCGGGCAATACATATAACCAGCTGCAGCGGGCATTTAATTTAAGCGCGCGGACATCGACGTCGACATCAATATAAGAATAAATCGGAGCCACTGGATCGGAGCCACAGAATAGTAGGATCCAAGATCTACCAGTGGGAGGGTATCCGCAAACCTAATTATCAGTAAAAGCTAAGGTACCAGTAGGATCCGGAATGTCGATTAATTGGAATATATATATATATATATATATATATATATATATATATATGCGAGCTTCGGAAGCGCGCGAGCCACAGTCGGCTACAGAGCGATGTTGACGCGGCTGGAGTAGAAGTCAGAGCCGTCCACGGTTGACTTTGCGGCCGCCGGCTGGCGCAGCAGCTCGGCGAACGCGACCTTGCGGCCGGCCAGCGTGGAGCCCGCCACGCCCTTCGACGCCCACGCGAGGAGCTCCTCGGTCACGCGGCGGACCTCGCCCGTCGACCGCTGCCGCGCGTCGTGCACCCGCACGAGCGCCGCGCGGGCCTCGCGATCGCCCTTCAGCCCGACCGCCGCAACGCGCGGAGCACGCAGCGAGGACGCGATCGCCGCCGCGACGGAGTCGGCGCCTGGCGGCGCCGGGTCGGCGAAGGTCACTCGGACGTCGACGAACTCGCGGAGGCGGCCCCAGCGGCGGCGGCGGTACGCGAAGACTCCCACGAGGCCGACGGCGAGCGCGACGAGGCAGACGCCGACGACGACGGGAACAATGATCGCAGGCGAGTGGTCCGGGGAGCTCGAGCTCTGCGCTCCGAATTCGAACAGCATGTGAGCACACACGAATTGAAGGATTAACAAGTACGAGCGGTTATACAATAAGCTGCAGGTGCGCACGCTTTTCTCGGCGGACTGGTAAGGCGAGTAATTAATGTTGCTGGTGGCTCCGGTGGGAGCGGCCGGTGTGCCGGACCCCGCATCGACGTCGAACCACTCGAAGGCCTGCGAATGGAATTCGAACGTTCTTGATCACGCACATGTACACGCACGCACGAATTATATCTAGAAGGTTATAATTAATGTATCGCCATTTATATGTACAAATTAAATCTAGATCGACTCGGCGGGCGAGGCGCAGACCGCAGGAACGACGAAGGGTCCCTGCTGTGCGGAAACCAGCACCACGCCTGCACAAGCGCATGATATCGATATCGATTCATCGGTGGCGAACAGGCGCGGGGGAACGACGTCCGGCGGTCGACGCACTGTACGGGGTGTTGAGCGCCCTTTGGTCCTGCGCCTGCAGCAGCGAGCGGCGGAAGTTGTCCCTGATGCACGCGGAGCTGAAGACGGGCGACGTGAAGTCCACTTGGGAGTCGGACACGACCCTCGCGTTCGGCGCCCTCATTCCGCACGTGTTGGCGGGCCCGCGGTATAAAGTCACGTTCCCCGGAGTTTTGATGGCCCAGCCGCGGCTCGTCGAGTCCGGGATTTGAATGTAGACCTGCTCATGGTACCGATCAGGATCAAGCTTCAATTTAATTATATATGATTGCAGCAGCAGCGCGCAGGCCCGGGGCCCGCGCATGCGCACCTCTACCACATCTGTGGGGTCGAAGTTGCAGCCCTGCAGGATAGCGTTAGGTTAAGCGATTGTCCTTCAAATTCTAAACTTGATCATGACGTCGACGTCGGCAGCTGAGCACCTTGCAGCTGATAAAGACGCTCTCAGTGCTGTTGGCCTGCACCCGCTTGCGAATTCCGACGACCTGAAGCCGGCTCCCATTTCCACCCTGGAACAAAGCTTGAGCTCGAGGATGCGCATGTAAGAATTTGTTTGATTTTATTATGTAATTACCGGCAAGAAGAAGACATACGACTTCGGGAAAGTGGCCACTTGCACGCCATTGGACGTTCTTAGAACAATGTCGTAATGTGTCTCTGTCGATCGGCAACAGGCTCAGGGCTCAGGGCCTATACCGAACGGCTTGCAAGCGACTGCGAGCAGCGCGCGTCACTGAGTCAAGAAAGCACGAACCGGCGACCAAAGCGTTGTTCGGGTTTTGGGAAGGGGCGGGGATCGTGAAGGTGAGCAGCGATGCGTTCGGCGCCACAGCGAGGTTCGACACGACGAGGTCGCCGATGGTCAGGTAGAGCGCAGGATCGTTCGTGGGGAAGCCCGATCCTGTGATATAGCGAACCACAGTGCCGTCGAGGGAGCTGCTGTTGACAGGCAGGATGACGCCCCACGTGACACCTGCCCCCCCTGCTGCCGAGTTCTGAAGCCCGCTCCCGTGCTTCAGAATGAAGACGGCAACAATTTGCAAGAAGCTATATATTCGATTACCGGCGAAAAGAAGACATACGACTTCGGGAAAGTGGCCACTTGCACGCCATTGGACGTTCTTAGAACGATGTCGTAATGCGTCCCTGCCGATTGGCAATAGGCTCAGGGCTCATGATCAGGCCTATACCGAACGGCTTGCAAGCGACTGCGAGCAGCGCGCGTCACTGAGTCAAGAAAGCACGAACCGGCGACCAAAGCGTTGTTCGGGTTTTGGGAAGGGGCGGGGATCGTGAAGGTGAGCAGCGATGCGTTCGGCGCCACAGCGAGGTTCGACACGACGAGGTCGCCGATGGTCAGGGAGAGCGCAGGGTCGTTCGTGGGGAAGCCCGATCCTGTGATATAGCGAACCACAGTGCCGTCGAGGGAGCTGCTGTTGACAGGCAGGATGACGCCCCATGTGACACCTGCCCCTGAGCCCTGAGGCCCGCCCTCGTTTCCGCCTGAGTCCCACATGCGAAGTCAGAAAATTATTTATACCTAGCTCTATAGCTGATTGCAATTGACGGAATTCGAAGGGCAAATCGAATTGACTGACCTGGACTCTGACTGGTTGGCTGAGAAGGACCCGGGCAAACATCTGACGTGTTCGATGGGAAAGTCGTGTTACAATTAGATGGGAAACTTAAAGCCGGGCGCCGGATAATTAGAAATCAATCCTGACCGGGCAGTGAGTATTGGATGAATCGTGGGCAGGATCCAGATGGACAGAGGGGATCAACTGCACGTTCGGAGTGCATTCATGGTTACTACAATGCGAATTTGATTTAGTTGCTACGCGCTCCATGCGTTGGAGACCTGGTGCTGTTGCATTTGAACCGGGGGGTGGCGGTAGGGGGGGTGATCCTTGAACCCCCATGAACACCGTTGAATTGTTTGTGCCACTGCGTACAACCTACACACCGCAAGTAAACAACTGAGACGAGAGCAGCAGCAAGGTAACTGCAAAACGTGTGTGTGTACAGCACCTGAATAACATTCGATAGAAAAAAGCCGACGTTCGGGCTGTTGTGCGCAATACCAATTTCGCTAAGGTTTGGGTACAGCGAGAACGCCCGAATTACTGCGCAAGAAATTAAAGCGTGCCGCTGTGCAATCAAAATTAAATATTTCATTTTTTGGTAATTAACTATAGCACCCTGAGAAGAGAGGAAGAGTGTTAGCATGGCGCGACCATGTGCATGCGCACCCCACGTGCGTTGTGTCCCGACAATCGTGGAAGCGACAGTGTACGCTCGCGCGTCGGTCGGCGCCGCATTTGCGCCAGAGCTGACGGTTGCGCATGGGAAGAACATGAAGGGCAAGCTGCTGGAGATCGGAAATGTAACCTGGGAGCCATGTGTGTAAGTTACAGGCCTAGGCGGAGTATCATATTATTGACCAGTACTGGTCGTGCATATGCATGTAGGACGCACTGGGATTTCAGCCCGATAAGTCTCGTTGCGCAAGAGAGTAAGTCTGATAAGAGGCATGTTTGTAGTCGTGATCATGATCAGAGCAAGCGAGGCTGAATAGGCTTATATATATATATAACAATGAAGTAAACGAGCGCACGAGCTCCCGGCTCCGGAGGGCTCGAGTTTGAAGTGGAAGAGCGCGAGGTGGGCGTTCTTCAAGAAGGGCACTGCACCGCAAGGCGTGCAGCGGCGGTCGAACAAACGGCCGGTACTCGTGTCGCAGTTGGTGCAGTAGTCGACGCCGCTGACGCGGTCCGCGATGGGGAGCGTGACTGCATTTGGCGGGAGGTGTCCCCCCATAGACGAGCGGTACTCTTCCTCCGAGCACGGGCCGCACGTCGGAGCTGGATTGGCAAACGAAAGAATGTAGAGGCGCCCGTCGCTCTCCGCAACCGCGCCGTTAAAGGGGCCCTGCAGGGTGTCGATTCCCTCCGAGACTGGGGGCACGTCGGCATGGACGGTGACGTCATCCAGGCGGAGGGCCCGCGCCCCAAGGCCGTCACTGGCGACAAAAAGTAGGCCCACCGTGGGCGCGAGGACCGACGTGCGGGGCCGCCCTACGGAGCTCGGGATGTCGACGGTCTGGTTGACAGAGAGTAGCCCAGGGACGGCACGTAGATTGCGCTTCGTGGCGGCCGACACCGCGGCCGGTGCGTTGTTGAGGCGAATGACTCGACCGACGGCGCTATCGCCGCTGATCCGTGCAGTGACAACGTAAACCTGCGAGAATTTGCATCAATCGAGCATGTGAGTGCGCATGCGCAGCTTGATGACTCAGTGATGAGCTGATTGGGCAACGTTAACGGTGCCGCACGGACATTTTCGCCGACGGCGTGAATCGCAACAATGCGGTACGACGAATCCAGTTCGTAAATGCCGGTCGTTACGAGCGTCGCGGCGTCGACTTGAATCACCTGCACAGTGCCGGTCGATCGTACGTAAGGGCAGCATACATACGCTTATTCTGCGGGCCGGGCGCTCTCACCTCCCGCGGGCCAGCAAAATAAGCGTACTGCCCTGCGCATGCGCAAAATTTGAACTCGTTCAGCCCTGGCAATACATAGGTATCATAGTTTCGAATCCTACTTCACGCTTAATCATTGATTGTGCGTATACGTTATATGCGTATGTATGTATTCATAACCTGGCAGACAAGCATGCGCATAATTATATAACGATCTAGTAATAAGGTATACGTACGCGTGAGGCGTAAATCTAAGAAGGTATTCAACGTGCACCTTTTGCATCGATGCTGCAGTTCATAGCGCCCCTTTGAAGGGTTCCGTTTCGCCCCTCGAGCTCCCGATATGGATCTTGACTCGGCACCAAGGATCCGGACGTCGACAGCCCCAGGCTTCGCGACGTCGCCGAGATCGTTGTCCACGTCGGAGCGTCGAGCTGAACATGCGAGCGCGGCAGGCGGGGGCGCATGCACACCCGGACCAGACAATCATGATCAGCTAGCGCTGCAGCGCGAGCGCGGCGAGCCATTGCCAGTTAAAGACGTTGGCAATTCTGCACCTTCACAAGGTACGATTCCTCCGGCGCATAAAAGCTCTCGGAAACGGCGGCGATGAGCGATCCATCCTTCGGAGATGAGACAGAGCACAGCACAAACGCGCCCTTGTTGCCAGCGACATCGAATGTCCCCAGAGACACGCGGTTAACTGCGTGCGACATCGCCGAGTCGGTTATTTGTGTTGCCGGGCCGGGGGCGCGGCCGCGGGGATTGAACAAAACTTGAAAGTAAAGATTTCGAGAAAGCGATCGACATCGCGACGGTTTATGATCAGTATAGTAATCGATCTGCTTGATCAGCTTCGCTACTGCTAGCCTAGTACACGGTATACGTAGCGCACCTCCCAGCTCGCCACTTACGAGAGTGCCATCGAAACTTCCGTCCGCCAAGACTGCTGAAGATGCCACGATTGCCGCCAAAACCACCGCGCCGAGTACTCCGGCGATCAAACGCGAGGGCTGCGCGCGCACAAGAGGCATGCACATGTGCATGCCAGATGATACACATATGAATATTCATATTTTAATCCCTCGGCGTTCCGCCTCAGGATTAAAATATGAATATTCATATGTGTGATTCGATGTTATATCAATAAAATCGATTAATTTATTTGAATTTTCACCTGAATTTTCATATTTTTACATGCATTTTCAATTAATTTAATCGATGTTATATCGATAAACTCGATTAATCGATATTGTATCTTAATTGTAGTTAATCGGAATTATATCAATAACTTCGATTGATCTTAATTGAATCCTAAATGAATCTAATCGGAATTATATCAATAAATTCGATTAAATCATGTTCTTTTCCGATTAAATCAATTAAATATTTAACTTTGTTATCAGAAGTGGTCTAAGTTGACTCACTTTTCATAAACATTTTGAACTCTTAGTCTCTTTGAATTTCTTAAGATGACTCAACTTAGTCAACTTAGTCAACTTTGTTACCATAATCAATCAGGGTGGACTCACTTTTAGATCAACTTTGAAATTTCAAGCAAAATCAACTTGGATTTCAAAAGTGGATCTTCTAAGTGGACTCAAAATGTTCACTTTGTGATACATGTTAGCTCAAATCCTTACTGTTTATGGTCAGGGTTGACTAAGTGGGGGGAGTTGACACATTTTTTGAAATCCTTTTTAGAAAACTTTAGGTCCCAAATATTTCCTGTGAAATTTGAGTCAACTCAACCCACTTAGTCAACCCTTGCATTGAATTCGTAACAAAATCCATATACTATTACTACTTTTACGATTAATATGAGTCAACCTTGAGTCCACTTAAATATAAATATAATATAATAGGGGGAATCAAGGGGAGATGCTTACTAAATGCAGTGTTAGATTGATGATTTCACATATGTAATCACGATTATCTCTAAAGTAGATTTGGGTTGATTATTCGATGTTATCAGGTGATTGAGTTGATAAGTATTTGATGTAGATCTTTAACTCTTTCGTTATAATCGAATTTAATCGAATTAGTTTTGAATTTTCAAAATCGGTTTAATCGTAATAGCGATGTATACACATCGAGATTCGTAGATGTGATTGCAATTTATTGTTATGTATGATATTGGTGATTATATTGAATCGTTGGTGTATCGATTTGATAACTTCCTGGTGATCTGTATTAAAAACTCACGTTTAATGGATTTTAATCGAATTTAAAATCAAAATTCAAAATCGGTTTCATCGCGATTTGGAGTCACAGGTATCGAAAATCCTAGATGTGATAGTAGCGCTGTGACCGCCTTAAAATGCTCGATTTTATGACGTTTTAAGCGCATCGATTTGAGCATGTGGTGTTGAGATATCGTAGCAATAGTGAGTTTCTAGACGGGTACAGCATTAATCTAGAAAAAACCGCGTTTTTTTTTTTCTTTTCAAGTTTCACGGCGAACGAAGTAAAGGTTCCCGGTCGGATTTGAGCCTCGTAGTTCTGAGTCAGTAATCTAGCGCTTTATTCTCTGAGCCAAAAACGGCTTGCCATCTAGTCGACTCCTGGGCTAGTGTTTCACCAAGTCTACTATGGCAAGTGACTTTTGCATCTTCAAACTGTTATATCTCATCACCAGATCATCAAAACGCAACGTTCTGCATATCGCTGTGAAGCGCTTGATAAGATCTACAAGACTATGTGTATATCATGTGCATATATGTATATCAGTCATACATATATTTGGAAAAAACGAGTTTTTGCCTAGCAAACTAGCTAGTTTTGGTCCTTTCTCTTAGTGTTCTCTGAGGTTTAGGGGCTGTATATGACTCCTTAGTAGTCTGAAAGTCATTATACCATCTCTGGCTATTAACCTCAGAAAGTTTCTGTGTCCCTGCTATAGTGAGCTTTTTGAGTTCCCTATTAACCTTGCCAGTCTTCTCCTTTCTAGCCTCTATCAAAGGCTTATCTGGGACTTCATTAGCAGCTTCTATGCCTTCTCTCCTTATAGCAGCATCAACCTTGGCTTCCTCTTTGGCTTGCTCTAATGCATCCACTGTAGGTGTTTCCAGATACTCAACTGAATTCACAGGTAACAGCTCATGGAAAGCAAACCTGTTTTCTATGATCTCACCAGTGGGACTCCTTAGCTTAAACTTAAAGCCTTCCCTACTATCAACAGTGTAAACCATCCTAGACCAATTGTTACCCTGTTTAGCAAAGGCATTTTTCTCAACTTTCACTCTAACAAACATGCCTGGCTGCATGGTATCAAGGTAAGCTATTGATTTCTTGAATCTTTCATCTTCTAATCCCACTATATACCTATAATGCTCCTCTGTAGTTTCGCCTGGCTTCATCTTAGTAGCTGAGTGAACTGTATTATTGTAATTATACTCAATATCACCTAACACATCAAAGAATCTAGCTGTGTTATTAGCTATGCAGTAGTTTGTGATCAGTCTCTTAATCTGCTTGTTAAAGGCTTCAATTCGACCTTGGCTTCTATGGTCAGCAGTTCCACTCACTTGGTGTTCTATGAATTTACTAGATAAATACTCCTGGAATATTCGATTTTGGAACTCACTCCCAGCATCTGATTGAACTTTTACTATGGGTCTTGCCACTCTCATTTCAAGCTGCTTAAATGCAGCTAATGTAGTGAGAGCTGATTTATCTCTTATAGGTATGATATATCCAGTTCTCAGTGTTGATTCCATAGCAGTCATAAAGGTATCATAGCCATTGTTTTGTTTCTTATAAGCTGGGAAAAAGAGCAAATCAATCACATAGGTATCAAGGGTTGCCTTATTGGAACCATGGGATCTCTCTTCCTAGATATAGCAGGTGCATTGATCTGAACTACCTCTTGTTTTTTATAGAACTCTTGCAACTGCTTATAGGATTCATCTGGTAACTCAGCCCTCATAGCTTGAAGCCCTTTGTAACCAGTCCTCACATCATAGAATCTCTTGGCAATCTTGCTAGTTTCTTTCACTGCAATAGCAACTGGGATCTCCACAGGGACAAGCTCTTTCATCTCTGATTTTTTGACAATTCGAGATTCCCCTTTTTCCTCCTTTGGAACTGTGATAGGCAGTAGGTTACCTTGTAGTTGCTCAGTGGTTCTCCTAACTATTCTTCCAGTTGCTGGCATCTCTTAATTAAAAGGAACAGAATTAATACCATCTGGTAAGATGTATCTCTTTGCATCAAAGCAGTTTAGGGCAACCCTTCTACTCACGGTATCTATTATTGTGTGATCTGCCCTTCTCTTCTGCTTTGCAGTCACAGTCTTGCTGATACCTGCAAATAAACACTGCTTAAAATCATTAAATTGGAGTTCCTCAGTGGAAGTCCCAGAGAGCTTACTCCTCTCAATCTCAGCAGTTCTGAAACTGTAAACTTTTGCTCTCAGACCTACATACTCCAATATTGCAGAGCCAGGCATTTCATTTTTGTATTTACCTGGGGTCATTCTGTTAGATCCCCCTAGGTCCAAGGCATAAGATATATTCTCTATATCTTTTTGTAAGGTCTTAGATTCAATATATAGACAGAAGGAGTCAGTATCATGGAATAGTAACTTTGCTTTTGTCCATTGGGACCTTACAGTATCATAGAAGAACTGGTAATTATGCAGTTTGGCTGCATCCAAAACATAAGCCCCAATTGCAACAGGCTTATCTAGTTTCACATGCTTTGTGTAAAACTCAAAGGCAACTGCTTTTTCGTTTATGGGACTTGTTGATTTCACCAATGGGGAAGCTGCATATTTCATAAACAGTTTCTCACTGTTTGCAATCTTAACCACAGATCTACCTCTGCAAGATTCAATGCATTTCCCATAGATTGAGTTATTCATGAGTTTATAGAAATCAGCCTCGAATTTATTCACTGCTTTCCTTCTCATCTCAGTATTCAGCTCAATGTAGGGTTTCATTACAGGAGCCACAGTAAATGAGAGGACCCTGTGAATTTTCTTTAATTTCACACCTTTGTCCAACAGATATTGCAGAAGAGGCTCAGAAATAACATAGTTTGCCACAGAACCAAAGGTTGCAGTTAGCTTAGGGGTCTTATCAAGCTCTTCTCCTGAAAGATCCAACAGGCTCTTTTGATATTGTGATAATTCCGCATATTCTACTATTTTCTTGTTAATAATTAGGGGGAAATCACTGTGGTCTAGATATAGCCTTATTGGGTATTCCAGATCAACTTCCAGGAAACTGGATCTGTTATCTTGTGGGTTGAATTCGGTCTCCCATCTAAAATCACCAACTGGAATGGCTGACTCAAACAGTAGCCATACAGTTGTTAGCATCAAACAGCATAATGTGGGAGTTCTCACCATCAGCCTCAGCATACCTACAAGGCATTGTTGCAAAGCCACCCTGATTCCCTCTCAACAAATTCGTATTGCTCTACATCACTTATAAGCTCTATTTTTGCCTCGGTGGTCCTAAGCATAGCATCCCAAGATAACCCAGGTGCAGATACATAATGAACTGGGTCAAGTCCATATACTGAGTGTGAAAGCCTTCTGAAGGCTTGGAATTTGTTCATTAACTCATCTACATCAGCAGCTCCAAAATCCATGAAATTGCTTGCATCAATGAACTTGTAAAGACCCATTGCAATGAAAGGTATTGATCAAAGTTTTTCGAAAGGATTTCGATTCGCTTTTATCACCCATGCCTGCTATTTTTCTGAAAATGAATGTCCCACAGTCATCCATTTGGTCAACAACTACTGCAACTTTGGTTTGCTTTGAGATTCTCCTATGGAGATTGCAGTTTCTGCATGCAGGAGCAATATAATGACCTGTGTGGTGATCATGATCCCTGCATTTGAAGTTCTCCTTAGTGAACTCTCACTGCAAAGGTAACAGTGTTTGGTAGCTCTGTAAATTGCTTTCTGCTCATCTGTGAGTTCATTCATAGGAATGTTGGTAAACAGGAAATCGATTAGTTCTCTTGCTTTGGACTCCAAGCATTCAAAGAGACCTCCCATTGGATCCTGACCCTCAAATCGAAACTCCTGAACATCTGCCCCAGTGACTACTCTCAGGTTGACTGCTGAGACTTCCCTCTTAGATTTTGATGCATCAATGGGATGCTTCTATGTTCAATCTTGCAGTAAACCACAACAGGAAGCCAAACAGTTTTCCTGAGGTTTTTCAGTCCAAACTCTATGGTGGTCTCAGGTTTTGGTGTGATTCCCTTTGAGAGTCTCCAATCAATGCATCTATTTGAGTCCACATGAGCAGTGAGTTTAGCCTCAGACCTGAATCGAGATAAGCATGTGTCACAGTAGTGTAACTTCTGATCATTGTATGTTTCATGGTTTACTTTCAATAATCTTGAAAGGGACATGATTGTAATATAATGACCATTCCCTTCATCATCAAATATCAGCATGAGATTAACCTTATGCTTTCTGCCTGGGTAACTGGATTGATGCAGGGATAAACAACCTCTCCATCGATTCCGAATATATTAATGCTAATGCCTGCATTTGAGCCTCGAATTTATCAATTATTTCAGCATCACAGGCAACAGGGAATGGGATATTGTCGAAATGAGAGCCAGCGGATTATAAGCGATTGCTGAGTATTTCCATTTGCGATATTGTGAAAGCTCATTCCTCTTATGGGAGTTAATAGATTTTCTGTAAATCGAGGCTAAAATCGCATTTTCGAAGCAGGAATCATCTATATTTCGAATATTCACTGTGGCTCTCTTCCTAGCAATCCACTCTGGGGTTTGTAGAAAGCATCCACCAGTTGGAGCATAACTCATAATAGCCATCTGAGTATTTCAATTCTTTCTAAGCGATAGCTATCAACCACATTCATCTGCTCCTGACACATTGGGCTGCTTTATTCAGCTCAGTTCGAATATTTCTCGACTGGTTAATACAAAGTAATCACTGTAAATGTATTTCGATATCAAACCTGTGGATTGCTCACTTTAACGAACTTGCAGATAAAAGACAAGCGAACCTTGATTGCCCTGAATTGATCTAAACCCTGCTTTAATCGATTTGGAAGGGATGTAGCAATTCTATCCAGGAATTCAATCACATCTACAACAACTTCCTTCTGGCTCTGTATGTGAGCCAGCGATATAATTCATTCATGGCTGTTCCATCTTCTGCCTCTGGTTCTATTTGCCTAAGCCTATCCAGTTCATCCAAGGTTTCAATTTATCATATAGGTTATTTGCTTTTCTGGTTAATCTGCTTAAAGTGGGTCTGCCCCTTGCAATTAAATCTATTTCCCGGTCATATTCAGCCTCTGTTATTTCATGGGCTGCATATAGTGTTCCCAGCAATCCCATGAGTTCCCATTTCTTCTCCCTTATGAGTTTGTTGGTAATTCGGGGCATTATTCCTAACTTGTTCCTATTCTAAGGGGATATTTTATTTTAGGATGTTCTAAACGCAATTTAAAATGTTTTAATGGATCCATTGGCTTCCTCTGAATGAAATCGCAAAAACCTATTAATCCTAAATCGAGATTTCGGTTTTTGTAGATTGACTATCCAAGGTTCAAAGAGATACATGTAATATGCTTCTCTGTTCATAAGGTCTTCATGCCCACCCTTCTTAGTTGAATAAAGGACTGAAAACCTCACATCAGAAGCCTTGCATAGGTCTGCTGTAGATGGCATTTGACCTGATTTGTGTTGTCTCCATCTTTTTTGTAGTGGCTGTGAGGTTCTCCTATATAAACTTTATTCAATTCTTCACTCTCAATCATATAGATCGATCCAGAATCATGATCTGTTCCAGCCATTTCTTACTACTTACATATAAATATATTTTTCTATCTCTTAAATCATTTTTGGTTGACTTAGTGGGTGGAGTTGAGGCACTTTTTATTTCTTTTTAGGGCAGAGTCCTTTTTAGAATCTGTGAAAAATGAGTCAACTCCCCCACTTAGTCAACCTAATCGATAAATAAACCATAAATAAAAGACTGTTTGGGTCTTTTATGATAATTTGAGTAACCATGAGTCCACTTTTGAGTAAACCTAAACTTCAACATCAGAATCATAATCTGATGCATCAGGATCAGCAGCAGTAGGTCCTGTTTCATCCTTGGATTAGCTTCTTCCTCAATAGTCTCATCATCTACAAGCTTCATCTTTCTGAATTCCTCAAATACTTGTGGGAATAGGAAATGATAGTATTGTTGCATTTGTAGTTTCACTGGATATATGTAACACTTCTCATTTCAGTATAATATCGGCGACTATTATAATCGTTTTTATATTTATTGCTGGTAATAAACTCCTGGAACCACTTCCAGGTTTCCACAAGGCTACCAGACTTGCATTTATTCTCGGAAATTAAGCCTCGATCCACAAGCCACTTAGTGAACATAAGAATGATTGGAGCGCACACCTGTGGCTAAATAGTATTTATTTGTAAGGGTCTATCAGCAATCCAGTTCACATCCTCACAGTCAACTTTGGTTCTAATAGTGGGCAATGTTTCGAATATTGCAGTGATCATTTAGCCATTTACAAGTGGAAGGAAGTATGACTATCCTTTGCGAATTTCTTACTAACTTCAACAACCACAATCGCCTATCTCCAGCTTCAATTTCACTGGAATGTTGTTATTGCTGGTGAATATAATCTGGCAAAGTTGCTTTTGTGTATGAATCTATCCCTTTGTGTTCAATTACAATCTTATCAGAAGTTATGAGATCTTTGAGCATATCATTATTTCGAATGTGTCCTTGCTGAGGCTTCATTCACAACAATCAAGATCTTATCCTCTCTATTGTGGGCAAATCGACCAAACAGATCCTCTTTTGGCTTTCCAGTTGCCATAACTTAGGGGCATCTCCAAGTATCTTCTTTTGGAAAGTATCAACCAACACATTTTACCAGTTCCCTGCTCACCAATGAAGATTAAGGATACTCATTGAGTTCCCCAGGCTTTGCAGCATGTGGGCAACCATTTCAACAGATATTCATAGGTATTTTGATCCTCACCAGACATTAAGAACAAGTGATCTAGGAAAGGCTTAATCATCTCAGCATTACATCCTCTGGAGCATTTTCGAATTGCTGATGGTCGACTTCATTCCTGGATAGAGATTAAATACAGACTTGCATTTTGCACTGAGAGTAGCAGGAGGGGGAGGAAATCCATGTAAGTTGATCTGTGGCTGTTGGATCCACAATCCATTTCCTAAATGATTGCTCCCATTTCTCTTTCTCATTATCTGTTCCCTCATTGACAATCACCTTATGCATCAAATGGGGGAAATGCTTTGTAGAGAGCTTCCCAATATCTTTGGGCATCCAGCAAAGTAGTTGTTCATCCCAGAGCATCACACAACCAACATTTCAACATGATGCATTCGAGCATTGAAATACTCTTATGCACATTGTAATGTTCAGCCAAAGGAGGGATACTTGCAGTCTTGTAATCGATTTCATCTGTGTCCTCTGGTAGGAATGCATACTTTTGGGGAAGAGTTCCTTGAAAAAGTCATTGTTATCTTTGTCAACCAATAAACCAAGGATTTGAAGGTCACACTTTTGCAGGCTCAGCCTTCTTCTTGCTTCTGCGAAGCTGTGTAAACTTCTCCTGGCATTCATCTAATCATAACTTGTCACTCTGTTCTGAGAATTGGTGGAAGAGTTCAGCTTGCCATTTAGGGGTGAAACTTGTTGTCTTCCCCAACATTGATGATGACCAGTCCTACATCAATCCAAGTTTATACTCATTAGCTCTCTCACCGTTCAGACCCATTATAACACTTTGTAGCAGTTCGAAAGTAACAGGATTTTCGGGTTCAGTGTCTTTTTCAGCTTCTACCTTCTCAGTCTTCACTTTATCACTTTTTGGCTCCTTTTTAACTGGTTTTGGCTCAGGGCTATAATTTGCGAATGCAGAAATATTCGATTCATCCACAAGTTTAGTAGAAGCTGAGAAGAAAGATACAAAGAAGTCCTCATTTCGCATTAACACTTTGTCACAGTCAACGAATTTCTTAAAGCAAACGTTTTTATCAACATCTTTCTTTGATTTTTTTGAGCATCAGAGTCTCACCTTTGCAGCAATTGAGGCAGATAGGTTCTGTGTGGAGCTGTAAACTCCACTGTCATAATCCTCTTTTTTCACCAATCCATAGCTTTGAAAAGCTTGGGGATATCTTCATGTTTGCATGCAA
>QPMI01000576.1:0-36736 GCA_004431415.1 Cyanophora paradoxa | reverse complement strand
CACTTTCAGCCTAATGCATGCGCATATGATTCCGATGAAGAAGATGATGATCAGCTGGGAGCTCTGGCAGCCCTTGCGCCGTTGTCAGCTTTGAGAGATATAATCATCCGATGCACTGGTTGGGATGTGGAACACAAGGACCCCTCGAGGACCAGCAGCTCCCTTATCGCCATCGTGAACGGCTCCGCTTGCAATTCGCTTCGAGCGTTGATCGTGGATGAAGCGTCTGCGTGGTAAGCGTCTGTAATCGCCATTTGCCGCCAAGAAACTGCGATATATTTAATTATAATCAATTAACATCCACTTTATGACTTTGAAATTGTCACTTCAGGGAAGGTTTTTGTCATCGACAGCGCGGCCCTGCGCGCAATTTGCGCAATTCACCATCCTCGAAGAGCTGACTCTTGACGTGCGCGTTCCCGGATCTAGATCTCCAATCAATTGGACGTGACCTTGACCTTCAATTCTCGATCTTAAGCTTTAGCTTATATTAATTTCTGCAGCTAACTGCCGTGTTTGCAGCTGGGCGACTCCAGCTTGCTCCCGGCCGACCTCGCCGCCTTCAAATCAGCGAACCTTCGCAAGGCGAAGTTCTCGGTGAGCAGCGACACGTGCATCACCGAGCGGCTTCAGGCGCTCGAGAAGGCCATCGCGGGTTGCCCGAAGCTCGAGTCGCTGGAACTCCACCTTCGCCACAACCTTCCCAATGGTCCAGGCCCGATAGGCGGGGGAGGTGGATGCAACGGCCACTGCGAGCCTCTTCCTCGCGTGCAATCGTATCCTCACTGGCCTGACGCTTTCCCTCGAGCGCCGCTCGACGCTTCCGAGGCGGAGGCCATCGCTGCTTGCGCGAAACTCTCGACCCTGGAACTCCGCTGCATCATTCACTCCATCCCAGAGATCGTCCTCTTCAGGTTCTTTCAGTTTCTAACCAGCAATCAAACATGCCGTAATAATTATATTACTCATTACATCTTCTTCCTACTTCTGCCCGCAGCGCTTGAGCTCGAGCGCGTGCGCGCGCTCCAGCACGCTCAAGTCGGCCCTGCTCGCCGTCCGCGTCGAGGGCCAGGATGAGCTGGAGGGTACACGAGAGTGGTCCAGCAGCTGATGGAGGACGCGTGGCCGGCCCGAGTGACTGTGTCCAAACTCGACGCCGGCGATATCGATACTAGTACTTGGACACATCGCGAATGATTTCGCATCACATCTAGCTGTAGCAATTCTATTTTTAGAATACGCTGCATTTATTTGATTTGAACTTAACCTCTTCCCAATTGCAAGACTCGAACTTGAAACGCGAACAAGATTGCGTGTGGGCGCTAAGGGCGGGGCGGGGCCCGGGGCCCGGGGCGCATTGTTCTCTCGGGCAATACATATAACCAGCTGCAGCGGGCATTTAATTAAGCCGCGGACATCGACGTCGACATCAATATAAGAATAAATCGGACCACTGGATCGGAGCCACAGAATAGTAGGATCCAAGATCTACCAGTGGAGGGTATCCGCAAACCTAATTATCAGTAAAGCTAAGTACCAGTAGGATCCGGAATGTCGATTAATTGGAATAATATATATATATTATATATATATATATATATATAATGCGAGCTTCGGAAGCGCGCGAGCCACAGTCGGCTACAGAGCGATGTTGACGCGGCTGGAGTAGAAGTCAGAGCCGTCCACGGTTGACTTTGCGGCCGCCGGCTGGCGCAGCAGCTCGGCGACGCGACCTTGCGGCCGCCAGCGTGGAGCCCGCCACGCCCTTCGACGCCCACGCAGGACTCCTCGGTCACGCGGCGGACCTCGCCCGTCGACCGCTGCCGCGCGTCGTGCACCGCACGAGCGCCGCGCGGCCTCGCGATCGCCCTTCAGCCCGACCGCCCGCAACGCGCGGAGCACGCAGCGAGACGCGATCGCCGCCGCGACGGAGTCGGCGCCTGGCGGCGCCGGGTCGGCGAAGGTCACTCGGACGTCGACGAACTCGCGGAGGCGGCCCAGCGGCGGCGGCGGTACGCGAAGACTCCCACGAGGCGACGGCGAGCGCGACGAGGCAGACGCGACGACGACGGAACAATGATCGCAGGCGAGTGGTCCGGGAGCTCGAGCTCTGCGCTCCGAATTCGAACAGCATGTGAGCACACACGAATTGAAGGATTAACAAGTACGAGCGGTTATACAATAGCTGCAGGTGCGCACGCTTTTCTCGGCGGATGGTAAGGCGAGTAATTAATGTTGCTGGTGGCTCCGGTGGGAGCGGCCGGTGTGCCGGACCCCGCATCGACGTCGAACCACTCGAAGGCCTGGAATGGAATTCGAACGTTCTTGACACGCACATGTACACGCACGCACGATTATATCTAGAAGGTTATAATTATGTATCGCCATTTATATGTACAAATTAAATCTAGATCGACTCGGCGGGCGAGGCGCAGACGCAGGACGACGAAGGGTCCCTGCTGTGCGGAAACCAGCACACGCCTGCACAAGCGCATGATATCGATATCGATTCATCGGTGGCGAACAGGCGCGGGGAACGACGTCGGCGGTCGACGCACTGTACGGGGTGTTGAGCGCCCTTTGGTCCTGCGCCTGCAGCAGCGAGCGGCGGAAGTTGTCCCTGATGCACGCGGAGCGAAGACGGGCGACTGAAGTCCACTTGGGAGTCGGACACGACCCTCGCGTTCGGCGCCCTCATTCCGCACGTGTTGGCGGGCCGCGGTATAAAGTCACGTTCCCCGGAGTTTTGATGGCCCAGCCGCGGCTCGTCGAGTCCGGATTTGAATGTAGACCTGCTCATGGTACCGATCAGGATCAAGCTTCAATTTAATTATATATGATTGCAGCAGCAGCGCGCAGGCCGGGCCCGCGCATGCGCACCTCTACCACATCTGTGGGTCGAAGTTGCAGCCCTGCAGGATAGCGTAGGTTAAGCGATTGTCCTTCAAATTCTAAACTGATCATGACGTCGACGTCGGCAGCTGAGCACCTTGCAGCTGATAAAGACGCTCTCAGTGCTGTTGGCCTGCACCCGCTTGCGAATTCCGACGACCTGAAGCCGGCTCCCATTTCCACCCTGGAACAAAGCTTGAGCTCGAGGATGCGCATGTAAGAATTTGTTTGATTTTATTATGTAATTACCGGCAAGAAGAGACATACGACTTCGGGAAAGTGGCCACTTGCACGCCATTGGACGTTCTTAGAACAATGTCGTAATGTGTCTCTGTCGATCGGCAACAGGCTCAGGGCTCAGGGCCTATACCGAACGGCTTGCAAGCGACTGCGAGCAGCGCGCGTCACTGAGTCAAGAAAGCACGAACCGGCGACCAAAGCGTTGTTCGGGTTTTGGGAAGGGCGGGATCGTGAAGGTGAGCAGCGATGCGTTCGGCGCCACAGCGAGGTTCGACACGACGAGGTCGCCGATGGTCAGGTAGAGCGCAGGATCGTTCGTGGGGAAGCCGATCCTGTGATATAGCGAACCACAGTGCCGTCGAGGAGCTGCTGTTGACAGGCAGGATGACGCCCCACGTGACACCTGCCCCCCTGCTGCCGAGTTCTGAAGCCCGCTCCCGTGCTTCAGAATGAAGACGGCAACAATTTGCAAGAAGCTATATATTCGATTACCGGCGAAAAGAAGACATACGACTTCGGGAAAGTGGCCACTTGCACGCCATTGGACGTTCTTAGAACGATGTCGTAATGCGTCCCTGCCGATTGGCAATAGGCTCAGGGCTCATGATCAGGCCTATACCGAACGGCTTGCAAGCGACTGCGAGCAGCGCGCGTCACTGAGTCAAGAAAGCACGAACCGGCGACCAAAGCGTTGTTCGGGTTTTGGGAAGGGGCGGGATCGTGAAGGTGAGCAGCGATGCGTTCGGCGCCACAGCGAGGTTCGACACGACGAGGTCGCCGATGGTCAGGGAGAGCGCAGGGTCGTTCGTGGGAAGCCCGATCCTGTGATATAGCGAACCACAGTGCCGTCGAGGGAGCTGCTGTTGACAGGCAGGATGACGCCCCATGTGACACCTGCCCTGAGCCCTGAGGCCCGCCCTCGTTTCCGCCTGAGTCCACATGCGAAGTCAGAAAATTATTTATACCTAGCTCTATAGCTGATTGCAATTGACGGAATTCGAAGGGCAAATCGAATTGACTGACCTGGACTCTGACTGGTTGGCTGAGAAGGACCCGGGCAAACATCTGACGTGTTCGATGGGAAAGTCGTGTTACAATTAGATGGGAAACTTAAAGCGGGCGCCGGATAATTAGAAATCAATCCTGACCGGGCAGTGAGTATTGGATGAATCGTGGGCAGGATCCAGATGGACAGAGGGATCAACTGCACGTTCGGAGTGCATTCATGGTTACTACAATGCGAATTTGATTTAGTTGCTACGCGCTCCATGCGTTGGAGACCTGGTGCTGTTGCATTTGAACCGGGGGGTGGCGGTAGGGGGGGTGATCCTTGAACCCCCATGAACACCGTTGAATTGTTTGTGCCACTGCGTACAACCTACACACCGCAAGTAAACAACTGAGACGAGAGCAGCAGCAAGGTAACTGCAAAACGTGTGTGTGTACAGCACCTGAATAACATTCGATAGAAAAAAGCCGACGTTCGGGCTGTTGTGCGCAATACCAATTTCGCTAAGGTTTGGGTACAGCGAGAACGCCCGAATTACTGCGCAAGAAATTAAAGCGTGCCGCTGTGCAATCAAAATTAAATATTTCATTTTTTGGTAATTAACTATAGCACCCTGAGAAGAGAGGAAGAGTGTTAGCATGGCGCGACCATGTGCATGCGCACCCCACGTGCGTTGTGTCCCGACAATCGTGGAAGCGACAGTGTACGCTCGCGCGTCGGTCGGCGCCGCATTTGCGCCAGAGCTGACGGTTGCGCATGGGAAGAACATGAAGGGCAAGCTGCTGGAGATCGGAAATGTAACCTGGGAGCCATGTGTGTAAGTTACAGGCCTAGGCGGAGTATCATATTATTGACCAGTACTGGTCGTGCATATGCATGTAGGACGCACTGGGATTTCAGCCCGATAAGTCTCGTTGCGCAAGAGAGTAAGTCTGATAAGAGGCATGTTTGTAGTCGTGATCATGATCAGAGCAAGCGAGGCTGAATAGGCTTATATATATATATAACAATGAAGTAAACGAGCGCACGAGCTCCCGGCTCCGGAGGGCTCGAGTTTGAAGTGGAAGAGCGCGAGGTGGGCGTTCTTCAAGAAGGGCACTGCACCGCAAGGCGTGCAGCGGCGGTCGAACAACGGCCGGTACTCGTGTCGCAGTTGGTGCAGTAGTCGACGCCGCTGACGCGGTCCGCGATGGGGAGCGTGACTGCATTTGGCGGAGGTGTCCCCCATAGACGAGCGGTACTCTTCCTCCGAGCACGGGCCGCACGTCGGAGCTGGATTGGCAAACAAAGAATGTAGAGGCGCCCGTCGCTCTCCGCAACCGCGCCGTTAAAGGGGCCCTGCAGGGTGTCGATTCCCTCCGAGACTGGGGGCACGTCGGCATGGACGGTGACGTCATCCAGGCGGAGGGCCGCGCCCCAAGGCCGTCACTGGCGACAAAAGTAGGCCCACCGTGGCGCGAGGACCGACGTGCGGGCCGCCCTACGGAGCTCGGGATGTCGACGGTCTGGTTGACAGAGAGTAGCCCAGGGACGGCACGTAGATTGCGCTTCGTGGCGGCCGACACCGCGGCCGGTGCGTTGTTGAGGCGAATGACTCGACCGACGGCGCTATCGCCGCTGATCCGTGCAGTGACAACGTAAACCTGCGAGAATTTGCATCAATCGAGCATGTGAGTGCGCATGCGCAGCTTGATGACTCAGTGATGAGCTGATTGGGCAACGTTAACGGTGCCGCACGGACATTTTCGCCGACGGCGTGAATCGCAACAATGCGGTACGACGAATCCAGTTCGTAAATGCCGGTCGTTACGAGCGTCGCGGCGTCGACTTGAATCACCTGCACAGTGCCGGTCGATCGTACGTAAGGGCAGCATACATACGCTTATTCTGCGGCCGGGCGCTCTCACCTCCCGCGGCCAGCAAAATAAGCGTACTGCCCTGCGCATGCGCAAATTTGAACTCGTTCAGCCCTGGCAATACATAGGTATCATAGTTTCGAATCCTACTTCACGCTTAATCATTGATTGTGCGTATACGTTATATGCGTATGTATGTATTCATAACCTGGCAGACAAGCATGCGCATAATTATATAACGATCTAGTAATAAGGTATACGTACGCGTGAGGCGTAAATCTAAGAAGGTATTCAACGTGCACCTTTTGCATCGATGCTGCAGTTCATAGCGCCCCTTTGAAGGGTTCCGTTTCGCCCCTCGAGCTCCCGATATGGATCTTGACTCGGCACCAAGGATCCGGACGTCGACAGCCCCAGGCTTCGCGACGTCGCCGAGATCGTTGTCCACGTCGGAGCGTCGAGCTGAACATGCGAGCGCGGCAGGCGGGGCGCATGCACACCCGGACCAGACAATCATGATCAGCTAGCGCTGCAGCGCGAGCGCGGCGAGCCATTGCCAGTTAAAGACGTTGGCAATTCTGCACCTTCACAAGGTACGATTCCTCCGGCGCATAAAAGCTCTCGGAAACGGCGGCGATGAGCGATCCATCCTTCGGAGATGAGACAGAGCACAGCACAAACGCGCCCTTGTTGCCAGCGACATCGAATGTCCCCAGAGACACGCGGTTAACTGCGTGCGACATCGCCGAGTCGGTTATTTGTGTTGCCGGGCCGGGGGCGCGGCCGCGGGGATTGAACAAAACTTGAAAGTAAAGATTTCGAGAAAGCGATCGACATCGCGACGGTTTATGATCAGTATAGTAATCGATCTGCTTGATCAGCTTCGCTACTGCTAGCCTAGTACACGGTATACGTAGCGCACCTCCCAGCTCGCCACTTACGAGAGTGCCATCGAAACTTCCGTCCGCCAAGACTGCTGAAGATGCCACGATTGCCGCCAAACCACCGCGCCGAGTACTCGGCGATCAAACGCGAGGGCTGCGCGCGCACAAGAGGCATGCACATGTGCATGCCAGATGATACACATATGAATATTCATATTTTAATCCCTCGGCGTTCCGCCTCAGGATTAAAATATGAATATTCATATGTGTGATTCGATGTTATATCAATAAAATCGATTAATTTATTTGAATTTTCACCTGAATTTTCATATTTTTACATGCATTTTCAATTAATTTAATCGATGTTATATCGATAAACTCGATTAATCGATATTGTATCTTAATTGTAGTTAATCGGAATTATATCAATAACTTCGATTGATCTTAATTGAATCCTAAATGAATCTAATCGGAATTATATCAATAAATTCGATTAAATCATGTTCTTTTCCGATTAAATCAATTAAATATTTAACTTTGTTATCAGAAGTGGTCTAAGTTGACTCACTTTTCATAAACATTTTGAACTCTTAGTCTCTTTGAATTTCTTAAGATGACTCAACTTAGTCAACTTAGTCAACTTTGTTACCATAATCAATCAGGGTGGACTCACTTTTAGATCAACTTTGAAATTTCAAGCAAAATCAACTTGGATTTCAAAAGTGGATCTTCTAAGTGGACTCAAAATGTTCACTTTGTGATACATGTTAGCTCAATCCTTACTGTTTATGGTCAGGGTTGACTAAGTGGGGGAGTTGACACATTTTTTGAAATCCTTTTTAGAAAACTTTAGGTCCCAAATATTTCCTGTGAAATTTGAGTCAACTCAACCCACTTAGTCAACCCTTGCATTGAATTCGTAACAAAATCCATATACTATTACTACTTTTACGATTAATATGAGTCAACCTTGAGTCCACTTAAATATAATATAATATAATAGGGGGAATCAAGGGGAGATGCTTACTAAATGCAGTGTTAGATTGATGATTTCACATATGTAATCACGATTATCTCTAAAGTAGATTTGGGTTGATTATTCGATGTTATCAGGTGATTGAGTTGATAAGTATTTGATGTAGATCTTTAACTCTTTCGTTATAATCGAATTTAATCGAATTAGTTTTGAATTTTCAAAATCGGTTTAATCGTAATAGCGATGTATACACATCGAGATTCGTAGATGTGATTGCAATTTATTGTTATGTATGATATTGGTGATTATATTGAATCGTTGGTGTATCGATTTGATAACTTCCTGGTGATCTGTATTAAAAACTCACGTTTAATGGATTTTAATCGAATTTAAATCAAAATTCAAAATCGGTTTCATCGCGATTTGGAGTCACAGGTATCGAAAATCCTAGATGTGATAGTAGCGCTGTGACCGCTTAAAATGCTCGATTTTATGACGTTTTAAGCGCATCGATTTGAGCATGTGGTGTTGAGATATCGTAGCAATAGTGAGTTTCTAGACGGGTACAGCATTAATCTAGAAAAAACCGCGTTTTTTTTTTCTTTTCAAGTTTCACGGCGAACGAAGTAAAGGTTCCCGGTCGGATTTGAGCCTCGTAGTTCTGAGTCAGTAATCTAGCGCTTTATTCTCTGAGCCAAAAACGGCTTGCCATCTAGTCGACTCCTGGGCTAGTGTTTCACCAAGTCTACTATGGCAAGTGACTTTTGCATCTTCAAACTGTTATATCTCATCACCAGATCATCAAAACGCAACGTTCTGCATATCGCTGTGAAGCGCTTGATAAGATCTACAAGACTATGTGTATATCATGTGCATATATGTATATCAGTCATACATATATTTGGAAAAAACGAGTTTTTGCCTAGCAAACTAGCTAGTTTTGGTCCTTTCTCTTAGTGTTCTCTGAGGTTTAGGGGCTGTATATGACTCCTTAGTAGTCTGAAAGTCATTATACCATCTCTGGCTATTAACCTCAGAAAGTTTCTGTGTCCTGCTATAGTGAGCTTTTGAGTTCCCTATTAACCTTGCCAGTCTTCTCCTTTCTAGCCTCTATCAAAGGCTTATCTGGGACTTCATTAGCAGCTTCTATGCCTTCTCTCCTTATAGCAGCATCAACCTTGGCTTCCTCTTTGGCTTGCTCTAATGCATCCACTGTAGGTGTTTCCAGATACTCAACTGAATTCACAGGTAACAGCTCATGGAAAGCAAACCTGTTTTCTATGATCTCACCAGTGGACTCCTTAGCTTAAACTTAAAGCCTTCCCTACTATCAACAGTGTAAACCATCCTAGACCAATTGTTACCCTGTTTAGCAAAGGCATTTTTCTCAACTTTCACTCTAACAAACATGCCTGGCTGCATGGTATCAAGGTAAGCTATTGATTTCTTGAATCTTTCATCTTCTAATCCCACTATATACCTATAATGCTCCTCTGTAGTTTCGCCTGGCTTCATCTTAGTAGCTGAGTGAACTGTATTATTGTAATTATACTCAATATCACCTAACACATCAAAGAATCTAGCTGTGTTATTAGCTATGCAGTAGTTTGTGATCAGTCTCTTAATCTGCTTGTTAAAGGCTTCAATTCGACCTTGGCTTCTATGGTCAGCAGTTCCACTCACTTGGTGTTCTATGAATTTACTAGATAAATACTCCTGGAATATTCGATTTTGGAACTCACTCCAGCATCTGATTGAACTTTTACTATGGGTCTTGCCACTCTCATTTCAAGCTGCTTAAATGCAGCTAATGTAGTGAGAGCTGATTTATCTCTTATAGGTATGATATATCCAGTTCTCAGTGTTGATTCCATAGCAGTCATAAAGGTATCATAGCCATTGTTTTGTTTCTTATAAGCTGGGAAAAAGAGCAAATCAATCACATAGGTATCAAGGGGTTGCCTTATTGGAACCATGGGATCTCTCTTCCTAGATATAGCAGGTGCATTGATCTGAACTACCTCTTGTTTTTTATAGAACTCTTGCAACTGCTTATAGGATTCATCTGGTAACTCAGCCCTCATAGCTTGAAGCCCTTTGTAACCAGTCCTCACATCATAGAATCTCTTGGCAATCTTGCTAGTTTCTTTCACTGCAATAGCAACTGGATCTCCACAGGACAAGCTCTTTCATCTCTGATTTTTTGACAATTCGAGATTCCCCTTTTTCCTCCTTTGGAACTGTGATAGGCAGTAGGTTACCTTGTAGTTGCTCAGTGGTTCTCCTAACTATTCTTCCAGTTGCTGGCATCTCTTAATTAAAAGGAACAGAATTAATACCATCTGGTAAGATGTATCTCTTTGCATCAAAGCAGTTTAGGGCAACCCTTCTACTCACGGTATCTATTATTGTGTGATCTGCCTTCTCTTCTGCTTTGCAGTCACAGTCTTGCTGATACCTGCAAATAAACACTGCTTAAAATCATTAAATTGGAGTTCCTCAGTGGAAGTCCCAGAGAGCTTACTCCTCTCAATCTCAGCAGTTCTGAAACTGTAAACTTTGCTCTCAGACCTACATACTCCAATATTGCAGAGCCAGGCATTTCATTTTTGTATTTACCTGGGGTCATTCTGTTAGATCCCCTAGGTCCAAGGCATAAGATATATTCTCTATATCTTTTTGTAAGGTCTTAGATTCAATATATAGACAGAAGGAGTCAGTATCATGGAATAGTAACTTTGCTTTTGTCCATTGGGACCTTACAGTATCATAGAAGAACTGGTAATTATGCAGTTTGGCTGCATCCAAAACATAAGCCCAATTGCAACAGGCTTATCTAGTTTCACATGCTTTGTGTAAACTCAAAGGCAACTGCTTTTTCGTTTATGGGACTTGTTGATTTCACCAATGGGGAAGCTGCATATTTCATAAACAGTTTCTCACTGTTTGCAATCTTAACCACAGATCTACCTCTGCAAGATTCAATGCATTTCCCATAGATTGAGTTATTCATGAGTTTATAGAAATCAGCCTCGAATTTATTCACTGCTTTCCTTCTCATCTCAGTATTCAGCTCAATGTAGGGTTTCATTACAGGAGCCACAGTAAATGAGAGGACCCTGTGAATTTTCTTTAATTTCACACCTTTGTCCAACAGATATTGCAGAAGAGGCTCAGAAATAACATAGTTTGCCACAGAACCAAAGGTTGCAGTTAGCTTAGGGGTCTTATCAAGCTCTTCTCCTGAAAGATCCAACAGGCTCTTTTGATATTGTGATAATTCCGCATATTCTACTATTTTCTTGTTAATAATTAGGGGAAATCACTGTGGTCTAGATATAGCCTTATTGGGTATTCCAGATCAACTTCCAGGAAACTGGATCTGTTATCTTGTGGGTTGAATTCGGTCTCCCATCTAAAATCACCAACTGGAATTGGCTGACTCAAACAGTAGCCATACAAGTTGTTAGCATCAAACAGCATAATGTGGGAGTTCTCACCATCAGCCTCAGCATACCTACAAGGCATTGTTGCAAAGCCACCCCTGATTCCCTCTCAACAAATTCGTATTGCTCTACATCACTTATAAGCTCTATTTTTGCCTCGGTGGTCCTAAGCATAGCATCCCAAGATAACCCAGGTGCAGATACATAATGAACTGGGTCAAGTCCATATACTGAGTGTGAAAGCCTTCTGAAGGCTTGGAATTTGTTCATTAACTCATCTACATCAGCAGCTCCAAATCCATGAAATTGCTTGCATCAATGAACTTGTAAAGACCCCATTGCAATGAAAGGTATTGATCAAAGTTTTTCGAAAGGATTTCGATTCGCTTTTTATCACCCATGCCTGCTATTTTTCTGAAAATGAATGTCCCACAGTCATCCATTTGGTCAACAACTACTGCAACTTTGGTTTGCTTTGAGATTCTCCTATGGAGATTGCAGTTTCTGCATGCAGGAGCAATATAATGACCTGTGTGGTGATCATGATCCCTGCATTTGAAGTTCTCCTTAGTGAACCTCTCACTGCAAAGGTAACAGTGTTTGGTAGCTCTGTAAATTGCTTTCTGCTCATCTGTGAGTTCATTCATAGGAATGTTGGTAAACAGGAAATCGATTAGTTCTCTTGCTTTGGACTCCAAGCATTCAAAGAGACCTCCATTGGATCCTGACCCTCAAATCGAAACTCCTGAACATCTGCCCCAGTGACTACTCTCAGGTTGACTGCTGAGACTTCCCTCTTAGATTTTGATGCATCAATGGGGATGCTTCTATGTTCAATCTTGCAGTAAACCACAACAGGAAGCCAAACAGTTTTCCTGAGGTTTTTCAGTCCAAACTCTATGGTGGTCTCAGGTTTTGGTGTGATTCCCTTTGAGAGTCTCCAATCAATGCATCTATTTGAGTCCACATGAGCAGTGAGTTTAGCCTCAGACCTGAATCGAGATAAGCATGTGTCACAGTAGTGTAACTTCTGATCATTGTATGTTTCATGGTTTACTTTCAATAATCTTGAAAGGGACATGATTGTAATATAATGACCATTCCCTTCATCATCAAATATCAGCATGAGATTAACCTTATGCTTTCTGCCTGGGTAACTGGATTGATGCAGGGATAAACAACCTCTCCATCGATTCCGAATATATTAATGCTAATGCCTGCATTTTGAGCCTCGAATTTATCAATTATTTCAGCATCACAGGCAACAGGGAATGGATATTGTCGAAATTGAGAGCCAGCGGATTATAAGCGATTGCTGAGTATTTCCATTTGCGATATTGTGAAAGCTCATTCCTCTTATGGGAGTTAATAGATTTTCTGTAAATCGAGGCTAAAATCGCATTTTCGAAGCAGGAATCATCTATATTTCGAATATTCACTGTGGCTCTCTTCCTAGCAATCCACTCTGGGGTTTGTAGAAAGCATCCACCAGTTGGAGCATAACTCATAATAGCCACTCTGAGTATTTCAATTCTTTCTAAGCGATAGCTATCAACCACATTCATCTGCTCCTGACACATTTGGGCTGCTTTATTCAGCTCAGTTCGAATATTTCTCGACCTGGTTAATACAAAGTAATCACTGTAAATGTATTTCGATATCCAAACCTGTGGATTGCTCACTTTAACGAACTTGCAGATAAAAGACAAGCGAACCTTGATTGCCCTGAATTGATCTAAACCCTGCTTTAATCGATTTGGAAGGATGTAGCAATTCTATCCAGGAATTCAATCACATCTACAACAACTTCCCTTCTGGCTCTGTATGTGAGCCAGCGATATAATTCATTCATGGCTGTTCCATCTTCTGCTCTGGTTCTATTTGCCTAAGCCTATCCAGTTCATCCAAGGTTTCAATTTTATCATATAGGTTATTTGCTTTTCTGGTTAATCTGCTTAAAGTGGGTCTGCCCTTGCAATTAAATCTATTTCCCGGTCATATTCAGCCTCTGTTATTTCATGGGCTGCATATAGTGTTCCAGCAATCCCATGAGTTCCCATTTCTTCTCCCTTATGAGTTTGTTGGTAATTCGGGCATTATTCCTAACTTGTTCCTATTCTAAGGGATATTTTATTTTAGGATGTTCTAAACGCAATTTAAAATGTTTTAATGGATCCATTGGCTTCCTCTGAATGAAATCGCAAAAACCTATTAATCCTAAATCGAGATTTCGGTTTTTGTAGATTGACTATCCAAGGTTCAAAGAGATACATGTAATATGCTTCTCTGTTCATAAGGTCTTCATGCCCACCCTTCTTAGTTGAATAAAGGACTGAAAACCTCACATCAGAAGCCTTGCATAGGTCTGCTGTAGATGGCATTTGACCTGATTTGTGTTGTCTCCATCTTTTTGTAGTGGCTGTGAGGTTCTCCCTATATAAACTTTATTCAATTCTTCACTCTCAATCATATAGATCGATCCAGAATCATGATCTGTTCCAGCCATTTCTTACTACTTACATATAAATATATTTTTCTATCTCTTAAATCATTTTTTGGTTGACTTAGTGGGTGGAGTTGAGGCACTTTTTATTTCTTTTAGGGCAGAGTCCTTTTTAGAATCTGTGAAAAAATGAGTCAACTCCCCCACTTAGTCAACCTAATCGATAAATAAACCATAAATAAAAGACTGTTTGGGTCTTTTATGATAAATTTGAGTCAACATGAGTCCACTTTTGAGTAAACCTAAACTTCAACATCAGAATCATAATCTGATGCATCAGGATCAGCAGCAGGTAGGTCCTGTTTCATCCTTGGATTAGCTTCTTCCTCAATAGTCTCATCATCTACAAGCTTCATCTTTCTGAATTCCTCAAATACTTGTGGGAATAGGAAATGATAGTATTGTTGCCATTTGTAGTTTTCACTTGGATATATGTAACACTTCTCATTTCAGTATAATATCGGCGACTATTATAATCGTTTTATATTTATTGCTGGTAATAAACTCCTGGAACCACTTCCAGGTTTCCACAAGGCTACCAGACTTGCATTTATTCTCGGAAATTAAGCCTCGATCCACAAGCCACTTAGTGAACATAAGAATGATTGGAGCGCACACCTGTTGGGCTAAATAGTATTTATTTGTAAGGGGTCTATCAGCAATCCAGTTCACATCCTCACAGTCAACTTTGGTTCTCAAATAGTGGGCAATGTTTCGAATATTGCAGTGATCATTTAGCCATTTTACAAGTGGAAGGAAGTATGACCTATCCTTTGCGAATTTCTTACTAACTTCAACAACCACAAATCGCCTATCTCCAGCTTCAATTTTCACTGGAATGTTGTTATTGCTGGTGAATATAATCCTGGCAAAGTTGCTTTTTGTGTATGAATCTATCCCTTTGTGTTCAATTACAATCTTATCAGAAGTTATGAGATCTTTGAGCATATCATTATTTTCGAATGTGTCCTTGCCTGAGGCTTCATTCACAACAATCAAGATCTTATCCTCTCTATTGTGGGCAAATCGACCAAACAGATCCTCTTTTGGCTTTCCAGTTGCATAACTTAGGGCATCTCCAAGTATCTTCTTTTGGAAAGTATCAACCAACACATTTTTACCAGTTCCCTGCTCACCAATGAAGATTAAGGATACTCCATTGAGTTCCCCAGGCTTTGCAGCATGTGGGCAAACCATTTCAACAGATATTCATAGGTATTTTGATCCTCACCAGACATTAAGAACAAGTGATCTAGGAAAGGCTTAATCATCTCAGCAGTTACATCCTCTGGAGCATTTTCGAATTGCTGATGGTCGACCTTCATTCCTGGATAGAGATTAAATACAGACTTGCATTTTGCACTGAGAGTAGCAGGAGGGGGAAGGAAATCCATGTAAGTTGATCTTGTGGCTGTTGGATCCACAATCCATTTCCTAAATGATTGCTCCCATTTCTCTTTCTCATTATCTGTTCCCTCATTGACAATCACCTTATGCATCAAATGGGGGAAATGCTTTGTAGAGAGCTTCCCAATATCTTTGGGCATCCAGCAAAGTAGTTGTTCATCCCAGAGCATCACACAACCAACATTTTCAACATGATGCATTCGAGCATTGAAATACCTCTTATGCACATTGTAATGTTCAGCCAAAGGAGGGATACTTGCAGTCTTGTAATCGATTTCATCTGTGTCCTCTGGTAGGAATGCATACTTTTTGGGGAAGAGTTCCTTGAAAAGCTCATTGTTATCTTTGCTCAACCAATAAACCAAGGATTTGAAGGTCAACACTTTGCCAGGCTCAGCCTTCTTCTTGCTTCTGCGAAGCTGTGTAAACTTCTCCTGGCATTCATCATAATCATACTTGTCACTCTGTTCTGAGAATTGGTGGAAGAGTTCAGCTTGCATTTTAGGGGTGAACTTGTTGTCTTCCCAACATTGATGATGACCAGTCCTACATCAATCCAAGTTTTATACTCATTAGCTCTCTCACCGTTCAGACCCATTATAACACTTTGTAGCAGTTCGAAAGTAACAGGATTTTCGGGTTCAGTGTCTTTTTCAGCTTCTACCTTCTCAGTCTTCACTTTATCACTTTTTGGCTCCTTTTTAACTGGTTTTGGCTCAGGGCTATAATTTGCGAATGCAGAAATATTCGATTCATCCACAAGTTTAGTAGAAGCTGAGAAGAAAGATACAAAGAAGTCCTCATTTCGCATTAACACTTTGTCACAGTCAACGAATTTCTTAAAGCAAACGTTTTTATCAACATCTTTCTTTGATTTATTTTGAGCATCCAGAGTCTCACCTTTGCAGCAATTGAGGCAGATAAGGTTCTGTGTGGAGCTGTAAACTCCACTGTCATAATCCTCATTTTTCACCAATCCATAGCTTTGAAAAGCTTGGGGATATCTTCATGTTTGCATGCAAGCGATTTAATGATAAAGTGGGCTGAGATCTTGAACTTGGTGACATCCTCCTTGATCAAATAAACCCTTCTATGGCGAACTGCAACAGCAATATCGTTAATCGAAGTGGTCCCAGATCGCTTCCATAGCTTATCTCTCATCTCTCTTACAACAGTTTCAGCCTCAGCATAGTTTTCAGCAATGTTCTCCTTCAAATCAGCGAATTTATCCAGGTCCAGGTAAACTCTGGTGACTTGTTCAGGCTGAATGCATTCAGCCCAGGTCTTAACCTTGCTATTATCAATGGCTTCAAGGGCATCTTCAGCAGAATCAAATACATGGGTGACCTTGTTGCGATCACCAATGAGAGTACTAAGGAATGTAGCATTTTCAACAGGGTGGCGAATTTCTCGATTTTGTTCATTTTCGATTTTGGGGGACTTCTACCTTTAACGAAGAAAATAATTTCGGAAGGAGGAATTGTCTTTTATATATATCCTATTATTTGCCAAGTCCTTAAGTAGTTTTGGGTCGGGATACTGTCTCGATATATAGGTACAGTTTTAAAAAAGAGGGAAGAAAGCTGTCATTTTTTTGCCTCCGATCAAATCGATTTCTACAAAATTTGTTTCGATCGAGAATTTATTCTTCGATATATTTCCGAGGTCTTCCAACCGGTTTATGCTCTTTGGGTGTCTTGGGTAGTTCGTCTTTTTTCTTGTGGTAGTATTCCAGCGCTTTCGCCTTTTTCTGTTCGCGATATTCTTCATTTTCCCTGTATTTCCTCTGGTGTCTGAGGGCAATCTTTTTGAGTTCTTCTGGTGTGTGAACTGTAGCGGCTCCTTGGGATAATCGTTCCTCCTTCTTTTTATGATAGGCTTCGCGTTTTCTTTGGGCATCTTGCTCCCTTTTCAGTCTCAGCTTCTCTGCTTTTTCATCATCTGTGAGTATCTTGCGGATATTCGGCATTTCTCTTTAATAGTAGATACGAAAATAATTTTTCCTCAATACAACCTATCTACTTTTTCTTTAAGTCATTTTTTGTTGCGAACACCAGTTCCTGTCTGTAAACTTTAATAGCTGCCTCAGTAGCATACTGAGACCGCTTTTTCTCAAGTATCTTATAGACCTGTGGGTCCATTGCTACTATCAGTAGGCAAATAATATTTAATCGGTCTCCCTCTGGGTCTCTGCTCCTCTTTTTGGGCTTTTCTGCGATAATAGGATGCCAGGGCTTGTTGTTTCTTATACTCTCTATATGCTGGGTCCTCTCTATATCGTTTCTGCTTTGCTAGAATGTGTCTAATAGCACCCTCAGTTAAAGGCTCATCACTAGTAAACTCGATCAAACTAATTGTATCCTCCATTAATATTTGCTGAGAAAACGTTTTCGCCTGGTAAAGAACTTCTCCTTGGATACTCCTGTTGCTCATATGTATACTCTGTGGGGTCTGCTGGCATTGACTCCACTGAAACTGTTGATCTCCTTCTCTCTCTTGCCTCAGATACATTATCCTCAGTATCTGACATCTCAAACTCTATTGTTGTGTCACAGCATCCACTGTGGCAATTGCTCACCACATGCAGACTGAGCATCTCAATAAACTTTCGTATTATATCCATGTCTCTAATAAAACAGAGAAAATTAAAGCCAAACTCGTCTTTTATATACTGTTGGGGCTACTCCCTTTTCGACTTCAGCTTTGGTGGCACCAGGTTCAATAGTTCCCTTCTGGGTCTTTGTTTTCATTTCATCTACTGCCTGCTCATCAATTTGGTTCTCTTTCTTAGCAATAAACTGTTTATCTGGACACCAGTAATGCCCATTTTATAAACTTCCTTTCGAAGCATCTCCTTTAGCTTGGATCTCTCTTTCTTCTCAGTAACATACTGCTCCAAGGCACTTGATTTGGCTTCCAGATCTTTGAGTTTAGCAGTCATCTCATCCCATTGAGCCTTGGGAATTCGATGAATATTTGAGTGGGAGCAGTCTTGTATGTGACTTCACCAGCCATAGACTGAATTACCTTGTCTGATTCCTTACTAAGACCCTCACCTTTGCGAGCCAGTGAAAGATCTTGCAAGCCTAAACCTTTGTCATCAGCAGCCCCAATAATTCGCCTGGCACCCTCAGCAACAGCTTTCATTTTTGAGGCTTCTGGTGAGATGTTGAGTTGGTCACTGGTTGAAGCCTGTGGGGCTTTGTCATCAACTGATTCCTCATAGGCAGCATTGAGGGGTCTTCTTCTTGCTGTGAGGGCTTCACCTCATTCATACCATTGAATTTCATTGGTTCAGTATTAATGGATCCATTGTTTCCACCACCTGAATAGCCAACAGCCCAGCTGGAATCCCTATCTTTCGTTTGGGAGGCATTGTATCTTTATTAGAATGAGAGATAATTTTATAAACCGCGTTTATATCGCATCAATTTATTGCTATGGACTTGGCTTTTCACTTCTTTAGGGCTTCCTCTTTCTCTGGTGGTTTCAGTTCATCTTCTTTCTTCTTGGGCTTCCTGTGGAAGCGAGGAAAATCGAAATCTCCAACTAAATCGGCTTTATCAACATAGTAGCCCACATTATACTTGAAAGATGTATAAACAAGGAATTGATATGAGTGGACATACTCTTCAAACAGTTGATAGAAATCTTCTTTGCGAGGAAAAGTCGAAAACTCCTCTGCAAATGCTTCCAGCTCTTTTTGATTGCTTGCACAAACCATAATTACTATATCACTATTGCAGCGAATAACACTTGCGACCTTTCTTAATTTTTGGGAAATAGTTATAATTGATATATTGACATGTCTGCCACGAACATAAAGCATTCCCACTGTTTTATCTCGACTGAGATCCAGCTGGTCATTTTCTATCATATCCTCTAAAATCACCAGCATATGGTTAAGTTCTTCTCCTTTCTCCCTTTTGCCTCTCTTTCTTTATAATTTTCGACATGTATTGGGATCCCATGCACCCAGTTGAACAGTAGCAGCTTTGTCCCAAAAATGTGAAAATGAGGTAGCGGATATAATAAGTGTTGTATCAATCTTTTTGGCATCATGCAGCTGTTTCAAATAATATTTTACAGCTTCTGTTTTTCCGCATCCACTTTTTCCGAGTATGAGTAGTCTGAAAGGGGGTTCTATCATTTCACCAGCCACAAATTCATCCAGATCAGAACTTGGTATTGGCATTGTGTATCTTTCTATAAAGAAACAGATAAAAATAATGCAAGGTGACTGAATATGGTTTACAGGTTAGATAGGAATCGTTTAATGCAACCCTCAATATCAGTTTCAGTGTATGGGATTCTCAGTAGTTTAATGTTGTTAGCTTCACAGTATCGATTTTTTATTCCATCATTAATTTGAACCTGTTTAAATTGCTCTTCACCATTATCAGCACCAAACCACTTTCTTGGTTTGAAATGTTGAATACCATCATATTCTATTGCAATTCGAAGAGAATCAATATAGAAATCGAACCTTAATGGAAACTTATTTCTACAATCTTTGAACGTATGTTGTTGTGTATACCCCAATCCAATGGAGTCCAACACTTTGCACACCTCTTCCTCACCTTTTGAAGATCTACAAAATGGGCAACCAGTATTTCGAATATGAATGATTGGGGGTTGCATGAACTCTTTGTTACAAGAGTTGCATCTTATACAAACTGGTGTGTGAGCTTTCACATATTCTACTTTATTATAACAATATTTGTCTCCATGTGTTTTTCTTGATTGCTCTATAAATGTTTCCAGCTCTTTTCTGCGTTCATTTCCCAACCGCTGAAAACTACATTTTTTACAGCTTGACCCTCTTAGATGGTGATCCACACGCTGTTCAAATATTGTACTGCAAGTCAGACAAGAAATGAGAACTTTATCCTTGCATTTTGTAAATTGAACCTTCGAATAATCGAATTTACCATTATGCTTGGCATTTGCACGATCTACAAACTCATTAATTGTGAGGGGCATTTTGCTTTTTAAATGTTTTCAAAAATAAATAATCATTTTTTCTTTAAATGCCTTACGAGAAATGGTAAGATTACTACAAATTTATACGACGAAGCCCATCCTTGTCCAAAATTATATAGGAATGCATGAGAGCGCGAACATTAACATCGATTACCTTATCTGAAGGCATGTACAGGGTGAGGAATGAAGAGGAGGAATTTGTTAAATCAACATAACCAGACTGGGCAATATTTCGAATTGCCTTCTCTCCATCAATGCAGAAACTTAAACCTGAAAGGACATAGCGATCAGCAACCTTATCCATGTTAGAGCATTTGAAGGCATCAGCAATTAGCTCAGCACCTTTGAGTAGGGAAATTGGCTCAGTGGCATAAAGTCGCTGTCCATTAATTTCAACAGTGAAAGTAATATCTTTGGAGTTGGCATAGGTCTTAAGAACACTGTGGGAGCCAGTGGATTTATCAACAGTTGCATTATCACGAACTGAAACAAGCAGAGCATAAACAAGACCTGAGATTTGAGAGAGGTTAATTCGATTGGGTTGGGCATTGCCCTTGGCAGGGAAAGCACTAGCATCTACAAATCCAATATCAAGGGAGGGAATAGCCATGCCAGTAGTCTTTACTTTTTCAATTACAGTAGCGAAAAGCTCATCAGAAACATTAATAGCATGCATGTAAAGGCGAGGAGAAGTAATAGAAATGACAGGGGTTGTTGCACCAAGAGTAAAGTCTGTGATGTTTTGACCAACATTTGCCAGAACAGTTTCAGCAGGGGCAGTTCCAAGACCGTCATCTTTTGAATAATCTACATCAGCTGCTGCAACAGTAAGACCACGACCACCATAGGAAGTTTCAACATAACCCTTTCCAGCATCCTTAAACCAAACAGTAACAACCATTTCACCAGATAAAGCACCAAGGGGAAGGTAGTGATTTAGCCAAGGCACAGGAATTTCAACGAAAAATGAGCCACCAAGGCGGTTGGTTCCATGAGCAGGAATGCCATGAACCATGCCCATTGATCGCTTCTTTTTAGCTAGTTGATCCTCCGAATAATAGACCAGGGGGAAATGAGCAAGGAAATCAGATGGAATATGGTAGGTGTAAGATCCATAGGTAATTTCAAGTCGCTGAACTAAAGCACCAACTGGGCGAGTGTATCCATTGCGAACTAGGTCAGTATCAGCAGCAAAAGTGATGGCTGGAAGGTCGAAAGCAAGTTCGAGTTTTCCACAGAAATTGTAGCGAGGTAGCTTGAAGGAAATGCGATTTCCAACATTATTCTCAAAAGTATTGCTGGGATTCACAACAACTAGAACTGGCTTAGACTTGGATTCGAGACCAAGCATAAGGGAGTTATCCAGGAAAAAGGCTTTCGCCTCCTCTGGGGTTGTTAGGGCTTCTTTCAGCGAAAGTCTTTGAAGAGTGGAAGTGATATCCATTATATTCTCTTTTATTATACTGCAACATAAAAAATCTACCAATGATCCTTAATTTATGCGAAGCTTGTAATAACTGGATAGGAAGGGTGAAGCTGCGACATTCTCATCTTAAAGTATTCATAAACTGGGTCTCCTGCTGGCTCATCACCATAGCGAATTTCAAAGGTCAGATGAACAGGTTGACCCTCAAAATCAATTGGTTCATTTACAGCATTAACAATATCAACCGAGAAAGTGGATAATCCAACCTTTTTGTTATAGTATTTATAAAGTGGATGAGCCTCTGTTGAATTGTAAACAACATGCTCACCATAATCTTTGTCAGGAACCACTATTTTATGAAAGTAACCAGTCAGAAGACCATCCCCACATTGAACCAGATCACCCAGCTCCTTTACTCTCACAAACAAAACACTGTCCCTGGTCTTCTCAGGCTCAAAAGAAGATATAATGCCATTCACTCGACCATCAGTAAAGATTCCATCAGTGAGAGCATCATAAACTTGGGATTTGATTGGGGAATTCCCATATCTTCCAGGATCAAGACCAAGCAGTCTAGCTGAACTCAATAGCTTTTGGATTGTTTGTTGGCTTGGGTTTACAGCAAGTGAGAAAGCCAGGTAAAAAGGCACTGCCGAGTGGAATATAATTCGTTTCAGTGACTCATCCCATTTGCAGCGAATGGATGGTTGGGGAGTTCTGCCAATGAATTTTGAGTTGATTACATTCACCAGCTGTTGGTGGCTTTGGATGGGGTCTCGCGATTTACCATGAATTGTTTCCATTGTTCAAAATCAGCAGCTGGGCGAGTTGTTGGAATTCCTGAGCTTCCAGCTCCTGGAGTTTGTTCCGAATAATAAATACTAAATGTGTTATCAACTGTGACATCTCCTGCTTTGGTTTCACCACTCACCATAGGGATGCTGTTATAAAATTCGGCTGAGACCAGTCTCACAGCCCTCACATTCTCATAACTACTGGGGAGTCGAGCCACAAAGCTTGATGTGGGACCATCACCAGAGATTGTATTAAATGAGCTAACCTCGATGTAATCCACAGGCATTCTTCTTTTATCTATATTTATATATTAAAATGAACCGGCTCGTTAATATTGATAGCAGGGATAGAAGCCAAGGACAAAATGAAAACTCTTACAGGGTCACCCTCACAACTCCAGTAGAGAGACCAAGGGAATGCAGGGTTCTATATGCAGAGATTCCGAACAGTATCTATAACAGTGTGGGAACTGATCATCTAACAGTTCAGTTTAATTACCAAGATGGTTCATACAATGAAGTCATCACACAGAAAGTGTATCCCCTTCCCAGTGGCTACATCAATCAGGGTCATTTTGGGGTAACACATCCCTATAATTATGGGCTGAACTATTCAAGCTTCAAAACAATTGCAGACAAAACTGTGTTTTTTGAGTTCAAGATATTCTACAATCCAACTACCTATAAAGTGGAGTTTTACAGTAATCATGAGTTTCGTTTTATTGCAAGCAACAATCGAATCGGGAAGCTTTTGGGTGTAAGTTCTACTGAATACACCAATGGGTATTATAGCACTCCTCCTGTTGGTGGATCTCCATATCGACCTGAGAACCTTTTAAAGTATGATGGTAAACCTATTACACCTGATCACCCAGCATGGGGAATCACCTTCTCAGGACCCAGACTCTCCTCAAAGCCCTTGCAGTATTATTTTGACAGCAGGAAGATGTCTGATATGAATGCTGAGCAGTATCTGTACATGCATATTAAAGAGCTAGCCCCCTTTGCCAGCAGACACAATATAATTCCGAAATCGCAACCACATAACCAGGGGGCTATCCTTAGATTACAATTGAGTAAGGATATAGGTGGCTATGTTTACCATAGTGGTGAGCATGCAGAATTCATTCAGATAAATGACCGAAACCTGGTGATAAGGGAACTCACAGTTGAGTTTAAAGATTACTTTGGTGAACTGATTGATATGAATGGAATCGATAATTCGTTTCAGTTGGAGTTTATCGAATAAAGGCACCTGTAAAGTCAACTCTCATTGTGGGAGCATTCACATACACAAGGGGATAAATGCGAATATATTTGATTCTGAGAGAATAACCTATGTAAAAAGCATCTTTGATGCTGAGAGGAAATCCACTCAACAGAGCCATATCACCTGAGTTGTGAGCATTGTTAATGTTCTCACAGACATATATTTTGTTCTGCCCATCTAATCGAATAAAAGACCAGTTGATCCCATCAGTGGATGTTGCCACATTGAAAGTCTTAATAAAAGCATTGGTGTCCCCTGATCCATATGCAATCACAGAAGAGAGTTCAAAAGTATATGGGAAAGCAACTTGAAGGTATTCAGTGGGGGTTTCCCATATCTGTTCAGGAGCATAGGCTCCAGCTTCCCAGCCAAATGCTGAAGGTCTAGCCATGAAAGGCTCTTTACCTGTCACAGAGGATGAGGCAGTAAAGGCATCATCTGAAAGCTGATACCAATTGGCATCCAAAGGAGGTGATGTAGTGAGAGTGGATGAAATGTAAGCCTTTGAAGGGTTCTTCAGTTCATAGTTTGCTACTAGTAGGCTGCAAAGCTTATTAATCATATCATTGTTTGCTGCTATGTAGGTTTCAGTGAATGCAAGCATGTCTGGGATTTTAGAAGTGTCATCCAGGGAGCTTACTATATGATTTGGAAGTGGGACTGATAGCCTATAGTATCTCCCATAATCCTGATCATAGTTGTAGGGTAACAACTCCTCCATCTTATCAAGGGCAGAAAGCTCACTTGCAGCCATGAGCATGTTAATCAATGGGCTTCCATCTGTTGAGGCAATCCATGAGAGAATGCCCCAGCTGTTCACAGTCTCATAAGCATAACCCACATAATCAGACTCTAAATGTGGGTCCACCTCTCCACAAGAGATGCTTATTACTATAATATCATCATCATCACTGTAAATCTTCTTTGCATGGCTGTAACCACACACACTGGGATTATTGTTTCCCGAAATGGCACCATCAATGAGACAGACAAATACTCCCCGATTGAAATCAACAATGCTTACAGGAGAGAAATATGTAGGAGCAGCAGAGGTAGCCCTAGCAGCAATCTTACAAGGCAGAAAGCTGTAATTGTTATCATTTGTGATAAATATTGGTTTCATATTCTGAGTATCAAAGGATGTGATCACAATGTCCTTTAGGGAATCCTGTATTAGTGATTCCCCAGTAACTGAATTGATTGCAGTCTCCAAGGGTCCCACATCATACTTTGTGTTAAATAGGGCATTTTCAATGATATTTCGAGGATTTGCGAAAATCAAAGGCAGTTGAGTTAGGTAAATATTGTGTAAATCGTTTGCTGTCAGTTTAGGTTCACCTGGTCTATCAGGATGCCTTATATTCAAACCTATTGCAATGATCCCACCAGTGGAAGTTCCACTCACAAGATCCACAAGATCGATTATTCTCCTGCCAGTTCGATTTTCGATTTCTTTTAGCAGCCTGGTTATGATAATGCCCCTTGCACCCCCGCCAGAAAGACTTAAAACGACCTTGAGAGGCATCTTTTACTTATCAGGAATTTTATAAATCCATATAGTAAAAGCCATGAGCTTCAATTACCCACCAAATCTAGAAACCATTCAAGATGATAATGCAAGCAGCACCAAGCATGTGAACTTTGATAATATTAAAGTAAAGGGTTCAGTTTCAATTGACCACAGCTCTGATAATTCATCAAAGACTCAATCAAGGGAGCATGCTTTATCTGTGAATCAAACCGATCCAGATAAAGAGGATGTCAGTGTAGCCTTTAGTTTGGGTAATGTGAAAGCAAACCAAGTGGCAGAGATCAAAGCAACAAGAAGGAGACCTAGGAAACTAAAAACCAGTGGCACTCACCCAGATATACCTTCCAGGTTCGATAGTGGTCGATTGATTTTCAATGTTCAAGATGAGCAGGGCAAACAGAACACAGCTTTGCGAATTTACAATGAGGGCAGCACTGCAAAAGCTGAGGTCCCCAAGTATTGCAAGTGGGTCCCATTGCCAATACAAATCAGGTCTCCTACACAAATGATGTCTACCCAAGGATATTACTTATGACTTTGCAAGAAATGAGCCTTTTGGTTTCTTTACTCCAAAAGATGTCCATCAAAAAAAGCCATCAATTACAATCAACAGTAGCCCCAGTCAACCAGTAGCAATCCATTTACATCCTGATTTAGTCGAAATGGATAGGCACCTTTTGCCTTTGTATAGCAATGTGAAAGACCTTGGAATTAGAACCAGGCAATGGCGAAATATCCATGGCAGCAATGTGTATGCAAATGGGGAGAAACTTGTGAGTGAGAAAACTCTAAGGGAAATAATTGAGCATTATGGTCCCAATGGACCAACAGTCCCATTCCCTATTCCATTTCCAAATGGACCTCCCGATTTAACACCAAAGAAACAGCCTGGAAGAGAATACACAGCAACTGAAGATGTAGCCTTTGGGCAGCATATTGTTAGTTGGGAGCAAGTTCGCAATAAACCTATAATTGAACCCAGAAAGCAAATAGATGAGCAGTATTTACCTCCTGAAGTCGATATATTAGAGCTTGATGAATATCAATTCGTTCCAGATGAGGAAGAATATTTACCAGATGGTTTTGACCCACAAGAATATGAATATGATCAGTTTGACCCCAATGAGGAGGAGATACTACCAGATGGCTTAGATCCCCAAGAGTTTGAGTATGAGCAGAACTATGAACCTGATGAGGAGTATTTGCCAGATGGGCATGATCCACCAGCTGTTGATTATGAGCAACCTTATGAACCCCATGAGGAATTGTTACCAGATGGATTTCGACCTGAGATCTGGGAGTTCTTTCCTGATTATGAACAAATAAATAATAAACCTGCAAAGTATCCCCCAGAGGATCACAATCATGATTGGGATGAGATCTTAGGCAAACCTCAAAAGTATCCACCAGAAGATCACAGGCATGATTGGGGTGATATTGATGGGATACCTACTGAGTTCCCACCAAGCAAACATGAACACACTTGGGATGAGATCAATGACCAACCAGAATTCGCAAAGGTAGAGCCTCTTGATAACTTGGGGGTTTCTCTTTATCAGACTTGTAATGTCCCTGAAAGAATCTTTTTGAATGAACACTATGTTCATGTGAATGGGACACTTGCGAATTCAGCTATGAGAGGACCACTTCATATTAGGACACTACCAGGCTCTTATAATCCACCACCTGAACCAGGAGCAACCATACCAAATATCTTTGTGTCAAGCTACATGGAGGCTGACATTCCCACAGATACATTCAGAGTCCCAACAGACCCAGCAACCTACCAAAATTTCAACTCTGCTATACAGGTTCATGTAGCAGATGTAAGCAGTTTAGATGGCTCAAGACCAATGATAGTATTCAGCAGAGATAAATATTCGTATATTCCCATAGTGGGAACTGCAAATGATAATTATGGGAGGGCAGAGCTTGCATGGATTAAAACCGATTATGGTGGGGTTCTGGAAGCCAATCAGAGGATGGCTGCAAAAAACATACACAATGAAAATATTTCGAGAGTGGTCACAGAGGATTACCTTACTGCTGTGATCCTTGTGAATATAGTTACCCTTGCTATGCTTGCAAATTATGTAACGAAAAATGAACTTGCTCTTGAATTATCAAAGTATCTTCTCAAAACTGGTGGAACAATCACAGGGACCTAACTGTTACCAGTAACCTTTACACAAGTAACCTTTATGCAAGCAATATCACTGTCGATTATCTTACAGTTACATCTAATGCAAACCTTCCACATCATCCAACTTCAAATGTTGTGGATGGGTGGATCAGAAGCCATACTCACACCAAAGACCAAATTATAGACTTTGATCACACACATGCCTGGTCAAATATTGTGGACAAACCATTGACTTTTCCCCCAGATGATCACACACATGCCTGGTCAAATATTGTGGACAAACCTATCACCTTCCCTCCTGATACTCACACTCATGATTATACCCAGATCACCAACTGTAATCACAGACACCCTTGGGTGAAATTGACCAGCAACCCAAATTTGCATCTGCAGGCAATCTGTTAACAGATTTCTCACATGGTGTGAGTCTTTACCAGAGCAATGCCATACCTGAAAGGCTGCAACTCAATGACTATTATGTAAATCGAAAAGGCATTGATGCAGGGACTACTATGGAGGGTGAATTATACATCAGACCCCCTACAAGAATGCAGATGATTGCAGCAGGTGGAAACTTTGGAGCATTGGACACCAAACCAGGTATTTATTTGACAAGTTACTATGCTGATGACATCCCAATGACATCAGGATTACCACCACTCCCATCTGATCCAGTCAACTATGATGACAAAGATGCAGCAATCCAAATTAATGTTACTGATGTGAGTGATTTGGATGGTTCAAGACCAAAATTAATATTCAGCAGGGAGAGACTGTTACCTGATGCTCTCATAGGAAATCGAGATGACTATAAGAGATGTGAGATGGCATGGATAAAAACGAATTATAATGGTGGAGTGGGTGAGGGAGTTTTAGAAATTAATCAAAGGGCAGCAGCAAAGAATATTCACAATGAGACCATATCAAGAGTGGTCACAGAGGATTACCTGCAAGCCCAAAACTACATAGATGAAACAGAACTTAATACAATCATTGCAGGTATAGGAGTCACAGGAAATTACCTCCCTCTCACAGGTGGGATTATTGATGGAACAGTAACAGCATGCAATTTCTTTGTCCACACTGAAAGCAATCAAACCTTCCCTGTGGTTCACCCAGGAGGTGAGTATGAGATTCCAGATGATCCAGCTATCATGCCCATCAAGATTGATCTACCTTCTGATTATGTAGGAAGGGGTGAACTGAAAACCATTTCATTTACAGGAGATTATAATGATCTCATTAATAAACCTACTGCTGCAAATCTGCATCCTGTTGCATTTTCGGGAAGCTTCCTTGATCTTAATAATAGATCACACACCCACACAAAGGCAGAAATCACAGATTTCGCACACACCCACACCAAGTCCCAAATTACAGATTTTGCACACTATCACACCCGAGCAGATATTACGAATTTCGCTCACACTCATGTTAAATCAGAGATATTAGATCTCGGAAATGTTGCATATGTTGGTCACACCCATACAAAGGCAGAGATTACAGATTTTGCTCACAATCACACAAAGGCAGAGATTACAGATTTTGCACACACTCATGATTGGAATACAGATATCTATAACAAACCTGCAATTTTCTCAGGCAACTACAATGATCTTACCAATAGACCAACTCTTGATCCCTTCACAGCAACCACAATTAGAGCCAACAACACAATGTATGTAGGATCAGGTCAGATTGTAGAACCAGCAGGACCTATGTTTGAAGAAACATGGTTCTTCCACAATTCGCAAAATTACTTTGATAAAACCTTACTTGTTCGTGGAAATGCTTATGCAAGAAATTTCTATGCTATGAACCCTTCCAATAATCAGACTATTAGTAGATGTATCACAGAAGCAGATCTTTCCAGTCAACTCAATGCATATTTCAATGGGAAAATTCAAGCAGGAAAGTATGTTTACACTACTCCTGTTTTGAATTACAATAATTTATATGTGTTCAATCTAACTATCTATTTTACCAATGCCTTTGCTTCTCCTCCTGTTGTGACAGCAACAGTCAGGCATGAAGGACAAGAACCAAATTATCAAGTAACTCCCGTCGTTTTTACTGTGAATTTGTTGAATGTTTACAGTGATTATTTCACTTGTGAACTTTTCACTGATCCATATGCAATGAATAATTCATCCAAAACTGTAACGATCCATTACATTGCTGTCGCAATTTAACTATTTCGTAATTATAAAGATGACCTCTCTATTAGAAATCCCAAACTATGAACTTGCAGCCAAATCACTTCATAGCACCTCTCATGGAGTAGTTGATTCAACACCTGGGTATATTTGCACTGAAACTTCAAGTAATACCTCTTTCACAGAGAATAATATACTCAGAGTCAAAGAAATTCGATGTGATCGAAATGGAGGCAAGATAAGAACCACAGGAATTATTATCTCGAATAAAAATCAAGTTCAAGCAGGTCAAGTAGTCCCAGATTCAGCAGTGTATGATAATGTGGGTGGATTCACCACAGCAAAGATAGTAACTTTCGATAACACAATAAATAATTCGGCTCTTGTTGTCAAGAGTGGAGGAGCATACATTGGAGATGGGCAAATGTTGCAGGGACTGTAACAGCGAATCAATTAAATGTGAATGGGACAAGTTCATTTACAGGATTGATGACCTTCAATGGTGGACTCTTGGGAAATGTTAGCGTTGAAACTCGAAAAGCTACAACAAGAGTTAATGCACCTGAGATGGATAATGGGACAGATGCAAATGTGAATTATAAACGAAACGGAAATACCATTTTCACTCTCGAAAAGACAATAACAGATCTGAAAGCAATCACAATCCGGAAAATAGTGGTCTGAAACGATCCTATTGTCCAAGAATGAATATATCAAGACAAGCTCCTGGTTTGACAGGGTCCATAATACTTACAGCTGGAACACCCTTTAACTTTATAAATGGAGCTTATCTTGTAAACAATGAAGGAAACTTTTCATCCACAAAATTTACAGCTCCTGTTTCCGGAGTATATAGGGTGTTCTTTGCATGTATGAGAGCTGGCACAACCTCTTATACTCATATTGCTACCAGCATTTATTTAAATGGAAATCCTACAACCATCCAAACAAGGGTTTCAATGCCGTCCGCAGGGATTTCTAATACATTTGTAACTCCAATTTCATATGAAATTTTACTTTCTGTTATTGAAGGTGACTCCTTTGATATACGCAATTCTTCTGGAGCCAGTCTTCAATTTGATATCAGATACTATTTTTCTTGTTATCTTGTTACTGCTACATAATATTATCTGTATAATATAAAGAATGTCCACACAAATAGCAGTTCCTGTTTTCTGTTATGCCGCCCCAAAAATACATCAACTGAACCATACAGTAACAGATGCAACACCTGGGTTTATTTGCACAGAAACAACAGGGCTGATTCGTTTTCACAAAATTCTGTGATTAGATGCAAAGAAATTCGATGTGATCGCAATGGGGGAAAAATAAGAACCACAGGACTCATTGTATCTAACAAGAACCAAGTCCAATCAGGTCAAATTGTTTCAGATACAGCAATTTATGACAATGTGGGAGGGTTCACCACACCCAAAATAGTTACTTTTGATAATACAATTAATAATGCTGCTCTTTCAGTTAGAAGTGGAGGGGCATATATTGGAGATGGGCAAGGATTGATGGAACTCTAACAGCCAATCAAGTAAACATTACAGGAACAAGCACATTTACAGGTTCAGTAACAGCCAATGGAGGCATAAGTATTCCAGAAACAACACAATCGATAATAACAGCAACTTCCAAGGTGGTCACACCTGAAATCGATACAGGAGCAATGTGAATCTTGTTTGAAACGCAACAGTGATATTATGGCTACTCTGGAAGCCAATCGCTTGACAATCAACACAAATTGTTATTTAAAATATGACTATCAGCCTCGATTTTCTGTTCAACTTAATATCCTCATGTTGCTACAGTGAAACTGCTCTTATCAATTGGGAGTAGTGTTTGTGAATAATAGGGGGCATTCAATGTCAGTAATGGAAGGTTCACTGCTCCTGTTGCAGGTCATTACAGATTTACAGCATATACCATTCAACTTCAAGTAGTCCAATAAGTCTCTCTTTAAAAGTAAATGACCAAGACCCAGGGGTCAAAGTATCATAACACAAAATGACTCAACTCTTACGAATAAACCGCTTTACATTAGTGTAATTCTTAACATTGCTATGGGTGAGTATATAACACTTGTAACAAATAATGGGGTAGCTACACAAATCGAACAACATTCACAGGTGAACTTTTGAGTGTCACATAAATTTTCTCTTTATAAAGTAGGAATGTCGAATATCTACCAAGTAGTTCTCTCAGATACTGAGAAGCTGGGAATGGAATTCTGTGCAGCTTCTGTTCAGGATTGGATTGATAATGTGGTTCATAACAGGGCAAGAATTGCAATTGATGATATTGTTCAGAAAGAGATCCAGTCTTGCATTGCATCAGGAATTCAAATACCAACCTCAAAGGAAGCCATCGTTTTACATGCATTCCAAAGGGGAACTGTAAAGAAAGGTATCGAATATAATTATGTCACAGAAGAACAATGAACATTATTTTTCTTTCCTTCTTAGTAAAAGAAGCAATGGGTGAATATAATCGAGTTCAACTGCCTATATATTCCCTTGGATCCCCTGCAATGCATTTTCGCCAGCATGAAGTAAATGATGAGGTTCGTGGTTTAGAATCCACAGAGAGACCCAATTCCAATGGCAACTCCTTTGATAAAAATTCGATTATTCGAGTTAAAGAGCTGAGAGCTGATAAGAATTCTGGTGTGGTTAAAACAACTCGACTTCTGTCACAAATGCTAACTTTTCCAGCCTACCAATGGAGGTCCTGATGCTTACAGTGTTGATCTGAAAGCCTTGATTTCGATAAGAATTCTGCTGCTGTTACTGTGAGATCAGGAGGAGCATTTATTGGGGTGGCTGTCGAATTTCAGGTCAGCTTTCATCCTCAATTTCGTATAATGATGTCCCAGATACTCTAGAGCAAAATGTAGAAGACCCCAACGAATTCGATTATATACTCCTGTTGCACAGCAGCCATTAATTCAATTTTACATTGGATATACTGTTACTCTTGAAAACTCGGAATTAATTGAAGGAACCAAAAGAGTACTGAGAGGTCTTGCGATTCCATCTGCAATGCTTTCCCTTGTAGAGCCAACAACAATCAGTAGGTCATAGATACTATTTCAATGTTCAGGGATATAATCATTTCGGTTATGGCTACTGTGTTTATAATAATAATTTCACCTTTGACTGTTTGTTACTGATATTGGGTTATATACTATAACTCTTATCGGTTTGAGAACAGATATAGCCGCTGTATCAGCTCTTAGAGGTGTAACTCCTGATACTCTTTCAGTTACAGGGTTTTACATGGAGCCAGATGTAATTGATGACCCAACCCCATAAAAGATATATCCCTTTAATGTAAAATGGCTGAGCAACCCCACTTGAACGAATTATTACACCTCAACTATCATTAGCTGCCCCAGCAAACCATGTTTTACAGCATGCTACCTTTGATGATGTAGAGGGTCTCCAATCCACAGAGGTCCAACCTACAATGAACACTTTGGTTCCACCCACAACTGAGATTACAGGAACTCAGATGTGATAAAAATAATGGAATAGTTAAGACAACTAAGCTACTTGTCACAAATGCAAACTTTTCTGCTCATTATGGAGACCCAGATAGCTATGGAGATCTCTGTCTACTTATTCTTTGAATCTAGGTCGGGAGCTATTAACTGCAAATCGGGGGAGCATATATTGGGATGGTCTTAGGGTTGGTGGGCTGTTGGAGCGCCTTTATTTGTGAATGATCAACCCAATCCATTGATCCCAACACAAGAATTCGAACCTATGTCCCAGCATGAATGCCCCTATATAATAAAAATATTCCCCATTGTTGTAAATGAACAAACAGCAGTAGTAGACTCTCTTGTTGAAATTGGTGACCACTACAAGGTAGTTGTGGATATCCACCAGATGTTTATGCTCTTTGTCAAGTAGAGGGTGAACTCCTAATTTTGCTGTTGTGATCACCCCATATGATAATTCGGAATTGCTTATCATGGAGTCAATTTTGGTTGGAAGATTATCAGTTTCTGGTTAGAGCCACCAAGTTTGGTATCTACAAGTGTGTATTATATGCTGAGAGAACCGATTTTATTGCAAAGCAGAATACCTATGCTGAATACTATGGACAAATCGATATTTCCCATTTTTGGGCAGGATACTGCTCCATAAGAATATTGGTTATATATAGAGTATGATAGTAAAACAAAAAAGTTTATGATGCTGCTATGACAGTTCATGGTAAAGATAAATTCGATTACAGTGAGACACATTACATCAAAGCTCAAGAGAAAGTATCTGTTAGATGTTTGCAGTGTAACAAGGTGATCCTTACATATCCTTTAATCATGTGAAGGATCAGGTTGTAGGAATGCAACAAAAAGCATTCTCAGGCTTACAGGAAAAGGGCTACTTCATCATCAAAGTAGAGTACAGGGATATTTGCATTAGGTTCGATTAGGATTAATAATTTTTCTAAGTATTCTTAATGGAGACTAAATACAGAGCTTCATGTAATGCTGATTACAAGGCTAAAACAGCTATAGCAACAGGCTATGAGCATGTTAGCTTCTTGGTAATTGGATTATGAGAACCTTGAACAAGCAATATTGAGACAAGTATTAGGATTGTTCATAAACACGTGAGATATTTGATGGAACTATCACCTCCTGGTTTGCATTGGTTCTGCTATTAGATGAAAGCCATTGTACAGCTCATTGTTATTCAATGAAGGCATGTTAGCAATTGATATATTCATTGTGGTAAAGAAGCTCAGCATAAAACACAAGCAGTAGCAGTGAGATCGATAAAACATGAATTTCCTCACATTTGAGAAGACTGAGAGACATAAACATGATAGATTCCGTTTTGATGAGTTCTATAATGATGATCAGGGTGATTTACCTTTTTATTACAATAGCTTTCTACAATGATTATTTTCCGGATTCCGGCATTCTTTACGATAGAAATCTACTGTATATGTAGCGAAATATGAATGCACCCTACATTAAGCAATGTCAAGTTTCGAATACTATTCGATTTCATTACAGTAAAACTCAACATCCCTCATCCCTATTATATTATATTATATTTAAGTGGACTCAAGGTTGACTCATTTAATCGTAAAGTAGTAATAGTATATGGATTTGTTACGAATTCAATGCAAGTTGACTAAGTGGGTTGAGTGACTCAAATTCACAGGAAATATTTGGACTAAGTTTCTAAAAAGGATTTCAAAAATGTGTCAACTCCCCACTTAGTCAACCCTGACCATAAACAGTAAGGATTGAGCTAACATGTATCACAAAGTGAACATTTGAGTCCACTTAGAAATCCACTTTTGAAATCCAAGTTGATTTTGCTTGAAATTCAAAGTGATCTAAAAGTGAGTCACCCTGATGATATGGTAACAAAGTGACTAGTTGACTAAGTGAGTCATCTTAGAAATTCAAAGAGACTAAGAGTTCAAAATGTTTATGAAAAGTGAGTCAACTTAGACACTTTGATAACAAAGTTAAATATTTAATTGATTTAATCGGAAAGAACATGATTTAATCGAATTATTGATATAATTCGATTAGATCATTTAGATTCAATTAAATCAATCGAATTATGATAAATTCGATTAACTACAATTAAGATACATATCGATTAATCGAGTTATCGATATACATCGATTAAATTAATGAAAATGCATGTAAAATATGAAATTCAGGTGAAAATTCAAATAAATTAATCGATTTATTGATATAACATCGAATCACACATATGAAATTCATATTTTAATCCTGAGGCGGAACGCCGAGGATTAAAATATGAATATTCATATGTGTGATGATGACATGCCGCAGCTGCAGTGCGCGGCTGCTTCTTCTGCTGCAGTGCTGCTGCTGCTGCTGCGCTACCGCGCCGTCGCCGCGCCGTGCGTCGACGTCTCATTCAGAGTCTCAGCTCTCAGCCTCTCAGTCTGGCCGCGGCCGTCGGACTAGAAGGACTACTAGCTAGATATAGCTATATAGTAGCCTACGGCCCTACGCTATGACTCCTACGAGGTTTTCTGCAAGCTGGCCCAGTGGCCCAGTGGGGTGGGTTCTTCGCAAAGGGTCGACGTCGGCACTGACTCGGCAGTGACTTGCGCCGGCAGAGTCGACGTCGCCGGCGATGCATATATGGCCAGTGACCGTCGGACCCGCCACTAGTACTGAGTCTCTACTGACTCCAGTGACTCGGGCTGATTCGAATTCGGGCAATCGGGAATCGGGATCCGAATCATCCGATGATCGCCGAGTCGGAGGATCCGGATCGGTACGTATACCGTGTAACTAACGGTGTAACACTAAATTAACAGTCCGTTAATTAACAGGTTAATCTCAGAGTCTGGCCCTCCCTTTGGCGAAATAACAGAATCCAAATTAACAGATCATGCAAATTTAGGCTTGTATGAGGCCGTAATTTTGGGGGGTAGATAGTATGAGGTGACTGACAGCAGTGAATTAGCAGAGTCCCAAATAACAGACTATGTCAAAACTTTCGGTTTGTTAATTCCATGATTTGGACTCTGTTAATTAAGTGGGTCCAGTACTAGTATTTATGTGTTACACGGTACAACAGGGCGCTGGCGCAATGCTGGCCCGGCGCCGGCCGCGGGGCGCGCGTGGTTGGCCATGGGCTGCTTGGGCATGCATCATATGCATGCATATATGCGCAGCGCGCGAGTCGCGATCGCGCGCGCGGCGCGACCGTCGGACCGCGGGCACGGTACCGCAATATTTTAATTGGCCATGCCATGATTCAGTGATGCATGTCGATCATCGGATATCGATTTCTCAATCCCGAATCCCGAGTCCGGACTCCGGAGTCCGGAGTCCGGAGTCCGACGGACGCTCAAGCGTACAGTATATACTCGATTCTATCATATATGCAAAGTACACACCACAGGATCCGGATTCCGCCGCATCATTCCGGAGATACTGTAAACGTACGATATCCGCCAGCACTTTAATTCGCCAAAAACCGAAACCCCTGGGAAAATTAATCTGCGAGCGTCTTGATTTCGCCACCCGGGGCCACCCGCGACTTTCTCCGCAGAGGGGTCAGCCGCTATACCCCTCTCTCAATACAGAGGCTTAATTCGCCAGCGTCAAATATTCGCCAGCGCGAGGGTCTGGCGAAATATAGATGAAACTAAACGTTGTCGGATATTCGTATAATTATTATAACCGGCCCCATTAG
>QPMI01000575.1:0-69893 GCA_004431415.1 Cyanophora paradoxa | reverse complement strand
GGGCCGGCGCCTCGTCGCCGCCGCCGCCGGCAAAGGCCGCCAGGGAGAGGCGGGCCGAGCCTGGGGCCTCGGGGGCGGGGCGGGCTCGTGCGGGGGCCGCGGCGGAAGGCCCCGCAGCCTCGCGTCGATGAACGCCGCCAGCCGCTCCAGGTAGTCATCGTCTGCGCCGCGCCCCAGCGCTCAGAGCGGCGCCGGCCGGGCGGCGCGCGCGCGGCGCGTACCCCCTCGGGCGCGTCGCTCCCGCTCCCGCTCGGGCCGTCCTCCCCGCCCTCCTCGTCCTGGCCGGGGCGACGCGCCGCTGCTTGCGGCGCGACTGCCGCCCGCTCGCCGCCCCGACGGCGACGCCTCCTCCGCCCGCGCCCGCCGCCGCGCCCGCCCGGACCCCCCGCTCCCGTCCTCCTCGCCGCTCCCGCTCTCGCCGCCACTCCCGCTCGCGCTCTCGCCGCCGCTGGCGCCCTCGGCGTCGCCCTCGCCGCCAGAGTCGGAGGAGGAGGCGGCGCCGACGCGCAGCAGCGAGGGCAGCAGCTCCTCCGCCTCGTCGTACCCCGTCCGCAGGTTGAACATGTCTGGCCCCGCCCGGGCGCGGGCGGCGGATGAGGGGGCGGAGGGTGCGGGCGCGGGTCGGAGGAGGGCGCACCGAACATGGCGAGCGTGCGCGCGTCCTCCTCCACCGTCTCCCCCTCCTCGCCCTGCGCCCCCCGCAGCCTCCGCTCGGCTCGCGCGGAGGCAGCAACGGGCGGGGCGGGCGCTCGCCCCGTCCGAGTCGGCGCAGAGGCGCTCGTAGTCCTCGCGCGTGTAGAGGGGCCGCTCCTCGGCGCGCGCCTCCCGCTCCGGGTTCACCGAGGGGTACGGGCTCCAGCACTTCACCGTCTGCGCCGCCGGGCCGGCGGGGGTGAGAGCGGCGAGAGCGCGCGGGCGGGCGGGGGGCGGGGGGCCGCGGCGCGCGCCTTTTCGACGCCGGAGGAGACGACGAGGGGCAGGCACGCGTGGTGGGCCGCGTTGTTGCACTGCCCCGCCCGACCCGTCAGCCGCCGGGCCGCGGGGCGGCGGGCGCGCGCGGGGGCCGCCCCCGGCCCGCGGGGCGCACGATGGAGCGGTGGCCCTTCAGGACGTGCGTCGCCGAGGTCATCTCCACGGGCGGCCGCGCCCCCGCGCCCCCCGCGCCCCGAGCTCGACGACGCCCGCCTCCGCCGGCCACACGCCTCCGTCGCCGTCGTCGCCGCCGCCGCATCCGCGCCGGCCCCGCTGAAGAGGAGGCCGGCGCCGGCCGGCGGCCCGCCTCGCGCAGCGCCGGCCCGACGCGCCAGGCGTGCAGCTGCGGGGAGCGCGTCGGCCGCCGGAGCACCGCTACGCGGGGCCCGGCGTGGCGGAGGCGGCGGCGCACGCGGAAGTTGTCGGAGCCGCTGAGGACGTACTCGTCGCGCGGGCCGCCCCACACGATGCTCTGCGGCCCCCGCCCGTCAGCCAGGGCCCGCGGGGCCGTGGAGGGAGGGGCACGCGGGCGGCGCGCCTTCATGGTGCACGCGTTGCGGTACCCCGGGTGGGAGAGGGCGGCGACGGGCTCGGAGGCGTCCGTCCGGAAGACGGTCGGGACGCCCCAGCGCACTCCGACGACGAAGTGGGAGCCGTCGGAGTCGAACGCGCAGCTGTTGACCTCGGCCTGCTGGCCGCGCCAGCCCTGCCCCGACCGCTCGACGCGGTACGCGCGGAGGGCCTGGGCGTGGCCCGGCCCGCCGGCCGGGAAGCTCGCGCGGATGTCCCAGAGCCGCAGCGTGCCGGAGGCGTCCCCCGTGAGGAACAGGTTCGAGTCCCGCGGGTGGAACGCCACCGCTGCCGGCCGGCCTCAGCGCGCGCGCGCGCCGCTGGCTCTCGCCCGCGCGCCCCGCGCACCGTGCATGGGGTGGACGAAGCGGAGGGCCCCGACGGGGCGCCGGGGCCTCCTCGCGTCCCAGAGGCGCACCGACCCGTCTTCGCTCGACGAGAGGACGAGGTCCGTCCGGTCCGACGGGACGCTCACGCGGTACACGGCTGCGCGCGCCGGCCGCCGGCGCCGTGAGGCTCGCTGACGGCGCTGCGAGGAGCGACGCACCGCCCATGTGGCCCGCAAACTCGGTGTACTGCCCTTGGCCCCGCGCCGGCGTCGGGCGCTCTATGTCGTGCCGCAGGACGCGGTGATCGTTTCCCTGCCATGCCGCGCGCGTCGGCGACGCTGCTAGGCTGAACAGCGACGAACACATCGCACGGCGCTGATGAAGTGGCGGTTGTCGGCCTCGAAGACGATACTGAAAATGTTCGAGAAGTGTCCTGGGAGGCGGTTGTCGGCGAGGTGCTGCGAACGAACAGATACCGAGAGGCTCGTATGAATTTGCGCACCTCTCCAGAAGGCCTTGGGTGAGCATGCAGGCGACTGCGGTCCGAATACATCCTGCGACGCGGGCAGCGCCGGTCAATCGACTAGACTCGGAAACTTGCAACGCGAACTCGACCCGCGTCCAGCGCGCGGGGGGTCGCAAAACGTCTCTGAACGCGGTCAATACGAGCTCACCCAGATCAGAACACGCAGATCGTCGCCGCCAGAGGCCAGCAGGGACCCGTCGTTCGTTGAAAACGCGACCGCGTTGACGCTGCGAGGGAGCCTCAGGGACGGACTGCATGTCAAGACGCAATACAGACGCGCCAGCCGGTGTGGCCGAAAAGGTCGCGCTGGTACGCCCAGCCGCCGTCGACGCGCAGCTTCTCGGACACATATCGACGCTCACTCAGACGCCCTGTCAGCTCACGCAACCGCAGCATCGTACGGAGCTCGAGGCGTTGCAGTCAACTTGCAGATGCAAGCCGCACCCTCCGTCCCGGACTCCGACTGAGTCCCCGGGAGTACAGCAATCGTCCCGTCGAATGCTCCAGCCCCGGAAGCACGCGGCGGCAGCTGCACTGCTTCTCGCGCTCCTCCTCTGGTGCGCACCTCTGTCGCTAACGACTGCGACCGCGCGCACCCTCACAGTCCGCAGTGCGTACGCGCCGGCGACCAGTGCAGCAGACGAGGTCAGCGGCGAGGCAAGTCGGAAGTCGGCAGGAGACGAATCGGAGCTGCCGCAGCGGCGTACAGTGCACGCGCTTGGGTGGTATCTCGTGTACGGCGGGGTTTCGTCAGTGATGGCTGTGCTGCTCTCGGTCTACAAGGTCCACGACTATGCACCACACACGCGCGCCGGAACCATCGCGGACAGCCTAGTCTGCGTGTTTGGAGTCGGCGGCCTGCTACTCATCGGCTTCGGCTCGGGCATGGTCCTCATGGATTGATCGGCACCGTGCGGAGACTCGCGCTCTTCCTCCTCCAACATCCGCGCATGCAGTACGCATGTGCCGCCAAATGACCAGCGGGCCTGCGCTCCGGCGGTCGGCGCTTGCCAGAGTTGGGCGATGGCGCCCGCTTCCTTCTCATTTGTTTTCCTTTCATCGTTCCGCATCAGGACAGAAGACAGTCCAGGCACACAGTTGATAGCCACTAGTTTCTTGTTTGAACAGGCCTCCGTTCTCTTTGATTGTGTGGCCTATGGGGCAATCGCATGCTCCTGCGGGAAACCGCCCCCGGCGCTGGGATGCTGAAGCTTTCGAGACCTATCCAGGATGGGTGGACATCAAACTCATGCGCCTCTCTCCAGTCTCTTCCCCATAGGAGGGGATTCCAGTTCGCCCAATGGTCGCCAACCCATTCCCTGTCCCAGGCTCGAGAGAAAGCGGGCTCTAAGTGGGGTAGAAAAGAGCGCTTGAAATCCTCGATGCATCCAAGCGTTCAAGGTCACGAAGTAGGCATCTCGAGCCAGGGGCCCCGGCTGACGATGTGGTGCAGGAAAGTGATTATATTAGATGAGAATACTGTCTATGTTCAAAGCAGTGTACACCACCACCAACGGTGGAAAAAGAAGACGACTCGTGAGCCGTGAGGCGAACATGATTAGCCGCCCTTCTTGCTGCGAGGACGACGAGGTCAGCGGCGACGAGGGGTGATTGTCACGGCACTCACAGCTGGTACACAGCGGCGATGGCCGGAACGCCGAAGCCCGCAACGACGCCGAGGCCAATCCAGAAGCCCTGGACGCAAAGACTGGAATCAGGCGAGCGTCCCGCTGACGCAAAAAGTGTGGCGGCGCACCGTCTTCGCCTTGTTCAGGGGCTTGCCAGAGTAGAGCGGGCTGCGAAAGCGGCATCAGTCGTGAATGCCGCGGCGAATGACGCGCGCGGCCGATAGCGGCCAGACACTGCGGGTTCGGGCATGGACTCACGGGTTCGCGTCCGCCTGCGCCAACGAGGACAAGGACGAAGATCAGTCACGGAGACGCAAAACAAGACAGTGAACATGGCAGAGCAGCGTTGGAGGGGTGTGAGTCGGGGCTCGGATGGCGACAACTCACCCCGTGGCCGTGACCGCCACCCATGCGCTTCGGGATCGCCTCCTCGACCGCGCGAACAGACTGGCCAAAGGCACGACGGAAAGCCTGGCTCGACATCTTGTTGCGGACTAGTGTACGCCTACCCCCTCCCTGACTCGTCCCCCCCATGGTGCTTTACTCTCTGGCCCTGCGCCTTGGCGCACCCCCGGTCTATACTGATGCTGCGTAGGGCGCTGCGGACTCGAAGCAGCCGGAACCCGGCGGGTCCGGCGCGGTCTTCCTCCACGTCTCTTCGAGCGGCGCGACGAAACCGGGGAATGTCCGCGACGAGGACGAACACGTACGCGCGCTACGCGAGCTGGACGATGTGCGCGCTCGCCGCCGGTTGTGCTTCGAATTCTGCACCTCACCGTGCATACGCAGTTCGTGCCTCTCGCCGGAACGCCAGCGCCGCAAGACTCCGCGAGCGTCCTTTTATCGATGCTGCAGATTGGAGCACTCTCCGCAAAGGCCTCGGTGCCGAGCGCGTCCTACCACCAGCGCTTCGCGGTCGACCCCGTGCCGGCAATCTCGATGTGGAGCAGCTTCCAGTCGCACATGCGCGCCTCCGCGCGGCAAGTGGCAGAAAGCCAGGTGGGCTGCGGACTACCGCATGCTCGGCGCGCCGGACCGAATGCCAGCGTGCCTACGGGCCGCGCCCAGGCGCAGGTGGATGCGCGGCTAGGCGCGACAGAGGCGGCGGTGTCCCAGGCGGCGCAGCTGATGGGCAAGCGGGCGATGGCGGTCAAGAGCAGCTGCACGCAGCTTCACGAAGGCCCGCGCCCGCGCGCCCGCCCGTCCGCCGGCCACCCGGCGCACGCGCCGAGTCCCCTGACGGGGCGCGCGCAGTGGGGCGGCTGGAGCGGCTGCTGGGCGAGTGCTCGGCCTCGCTGGGCGCCGCGGTGGCGCGTGCGGAGCAGCTGCGCGCGGCGCTGCACGCCGCCGACCCGGCGCGCTTCGCCGACTTCGGGAGCCTCTCCCCGCCGCCCTGCGCCGCCCCATCCCGGAGGCCGCGCCCTCCCCCGCCCCCAGCAGCTCCCGGGGCCTCCCCTCCCCAGGCCGGCCCGGCGCCTCCCCCGACGTCGACGCCAACGGCCGCTCCCCGTCGCCCCCCGCCACTTCCGAGCCGAGGCCCTCCTGCGCCCCCCGGCCCCGGCCCCGCTCGGCATCCTCCTCCTCCTCCTCCTCCTCCTCTTCGAATTCCTCCTCGTCGGACTCGCACCGCCCGCAAGGCTTCGGAGACACCGGCCTTGAAGCGTCCGGCCCCGAGCCTTCCCACGCTCTCTCTAGAGCTAGCCCGCCCTCCGCGCCGCCTGGCACGTAGCTTTGCGGCGTGCCTCGTTAACCGAGTCTCTACTCGGCTGGAGACGCTGACTTGCCGCTCGGCCCATGCTCAACGCGTGCCCCCGCGCCCTAGCGTCCGCAGGGCGCGCATCTGTTCGACAGGCGTCAGAGCATGCCGACGGTCGGACCCGCGACGCGCGAGTTTGCCCCGCGCACCAATCGGGGCCTCTCCCGAGCATAGATGTCTCCCAGATCGGTTGCGCATGATCTGGCGCGCCGCTTACAGATCGAGCCTGGCGATCTCCTCCTCGCCCCTCTTCGCGAGCTCCTCGCCGCGCTCCCGCTCCGCCGCCGTCCGCCGCGTGCGGATGAACTCCCGCATGCAATTACGGTCATGCTCCAGCGCCTTCTTCTGGCACGACCGGATCGTGCCTGCACGGGTGTGAGATCGGGCGCGGCGCCGCGGCGAAAAGCGAGGCGGAGTCGGACCGGCCACGTGGATCACACGTATTGTGACTGTGCGGTTTTTGATCTTGGTGATGAAGTTCAAGGCCGCCCACGCGTCCTGGTGCGGCCCGCGCGCCACGCGCATGATCAGAAGGTTTGTCACGTTGTTGAAGTACTTCACTGCGCCCAGCGTGAGGCGGCGGAGAGCTCGAACAGCAACGCGGCGACTCACCTTGCAACGATTGCTGCGTTCGAGCGGTCCCTATGTCCCCGAAGTTGGTCTGTATGCTGGCCCGCACCGCGGCGAGAACGTGGCCGGCTGCGAGCTCCTCGTCGAACTTTCCGTCCTCCCAGTGCAGTTCCGCTAGCACGTAGCGATTCTTAAAGCGCACCATCGCGTCGCGCGGAAGCCGAGTCGCTGATCAGCTGGCGAGCGCCTCGCTTCGGTGATGAGGGCTTATTCTAACTAGCTCGAGCACAAAGCTCGCAAGGCTTGCGGAACGTCGGTGGCTGGCCGAGGGAGCGGGTACACCCGCCGAAGACCCGAGTGCGGGTACACCCGCCGAATTCGCATCGGCGCGTGAAGCGGTCCGGGAGTGTGATGTATGGCGCTCCCGGGGCCGGCCGTGGGGGTGGAAGCGGTGCTGGAGGCGGTTCATGGCGCCCGCAGCATCAGTTCGGCCAGGGAAGCGCTGCAGGCCCGCAGCATGCGCAGCCGAAAGGCCCGGCACTGCAGTTCAACGTGCGTCGCACAGGCAGCGCCGTGTGTTTCGTGTACTTCGCACCGTGCGCTGACGCTGGCGTGCCGTTCGTCTGTAGGCGCAAGGAGGGCAGGCGGGAGGGCAGGCGGGAGGCCTGAAGCGCCCGCGGGACGATTCCGGCGATGATGCCTTCCTTGAGGAGGCCGGAGGCGAGCGCTTTCGCTTTCCTGCAGGATCAAATCTTCCCGCGCTCATCGTCCCGCGCGCGAACAGGTTTCGTGCACGAGCCCGCAAACAACGCACCCGGAGGCTTCATTTCCAACTCTGGACGCGGACAGCAACCACCTGGGCCGCCGGTGCAAGGGCAGCGATCAGATCAACATCCGCCGCAAGGTCAAGCGCAGCCTGGGCAGCAGCGGTTCGGGCATCAGATGCAGGGAGCGCGGAACTTCAGCCAGCAACGACCAGCGCAAGGAGGAAGCGGCCAATGGCAGCCCCAGGGGGCGGGGAGCTCAAACGGAGGGCAGCGCCCCAGCTCCGCGCCGCCCGGCGGTCAGCAGCCGGGGCCGCAGAGTTTCGGCATGCAGGCGCCGCAAGGACAGTTCGGTGGCAAACCGCACAGCGCCCCGCAGCAACCCGCACAGCAGACGCACCATCCTGGCGTGAGCGGCGGCCCATCGGTGCAAAACCAGCAGTCTGGACACAGAGGCGCGCAACAGCAGCAACCGCAGCAACGCGGAGCGCAGAGCGAAGCGATGGGATCCGGCGCGCCGGGAGGCAGGGCTCCGTCGCCCGCCGGCGGGCAGCCGGCGAGGCAGGCGCAAGCGACGCCCGGAGGACAGCAGCACCCTCCGGCTCAGCAGCACGGGCAGCAACAACCCGCTTGGCATCAGCAGCGAGATCAAAGACAGGCCCAGCATCCTCAGCAGGGACAGGCACAAGGGGCGCCCCACCAAGCCCAAGCGGGGGGCCAGCAGGGCAGCTGGAGGCCTCAGCAGCAGCAGCAGCAGCAGAAGACAGGGGCGCCACAGGGAGGCCCGCACGGCGGCGGCATGGGGCGCGGTGCACCGCCTCAGCAGCAGCAGCATCAGTTGAGCCAGCAGCACGCGCAGGGCGGCGGCCCGCAGGGCGGACCTCAACGGGGCCCGTCGCCGACCCCGCAGCAGCAGCACTACGGCGGGCAGCACGGCTGGCCTTCCCCCGGCCAGCAGCGTCCGGGGACCGGGGCTGGGTCGGGGCCCGGGCCGGGGCCGGGTCCGCACGCGCAGCCGCAGCAACAGGGCCAGAGGCCACCGGGCGCCTCCAGTTCTGGTCAGCAGGGTGGCGCCGGGCGCGGGCAGCCGCCGCAGCAGGTGCAGCAGGGCGGGCAGCCGTGGGGCCAGCAAGCCGGCTCTAGGCCCGCGCAGGGGCCGTCGGGGTCTGGGCCGCGCGGGCCGTCGCCCCCGCAGCACCAGCAGGCCCAGCAGGGTGCTCAGCAGCAGCAATCCTCGTGGCACCAGGGCGGGTCGCGGCAGCAACAGCAGCAGCAGCAGCAGCAGCAGCAGCAGCAGGGTGGCTCGAGCGGCGCCTGGGGCCCCCAGCCGGCCCAACCGCTCCCTCCGCCGCAGCAAGCGCCGCAGCCGGCGGCGGCCTCGCCCTCGGCGGGGCCAGCGAACATGCTCCATGAGCTTTTCGAAGGCATCGACCCATCCATCTTCGACGAGCCGCTTCCCAGCGACTCGCCCCCGAAGCCACAGCCGCCCCCGCAGCAGCAGCAGCAGCAGCAGCAGCAGCAGCAGCAGCAGCAGGGTGGCTCGAGCGGCGCCTGGGGCCCCCAGCCGGCCCAACCGCTCCCTCCGCCGCAGCAAGCGCCGCAGCCGGCGGCGGCCTCGCCCTCGGCGGGGCCAGCGAACATGCTCCATGAGCTTTTCGAAGGCATCGACCCATCCATCTTCGACGAGCCGCTTCCCAGCGACTCGCCCCCGAAGCCCCAGCCGGCCCCGCAGCCGCCCCGGCCGCAGAGCGCTCCCGCGCCAGCCGTGGTGCCGCGGGCCCCGTCGCCTAACGCTCCCCAGCAGGCTCAGCGACCGCATCACGCGGCTCCTCAGCAGCAGCAGCAGCAGCAGCATCAGCATCAGCAGCAGCACCAGCAGCAGCAACAGCCGCCGTATCCGCCCTCGCAGCGGCAGTGGAGGGGGACGGGCGGCAGCGGGCCCGGCACGAGTGGCAGCCACGGGGGCGCGGCGCCTGGCGGGCAGTGGGCGCAGGGGCCGCCGGGGCCCCGCGGGACGTCCCCGACCCCGGTCTCCGGCTCTGCGCAGGGGACGCGGCCGGTCACGGGCGGGCCGCAGCCGTGGCAGGGTCGGGGCGCGCAGGGCGGGGGGGCCGGCAGCCGAGTCCGCAGCCCGGCCCTCCAGCGCGGCGCAGGCGCGGGGCCCGAGCCCCGTCCCTTCAGGAGGAGGAGGAGGAGGAGCGTCGGCCGCCGCGCCGCGGGCGCCCGGGGGCGCCCCGCGTTCGACCCCTACGCGGCTGCGGCTGCGGCCTCGGCGGCGGGAGGAGGAGCAGGGCCATATGCAGGCGGACGGGGCGGCGCGGGGAGGCCGGCCGCCAGCCGCCGGGCCGCGGCGTGCAGTCGCTCCCCTCTCCCCGGCCCGGCGCCTCCCTCCACCTGCCCCTCCGATGCCCTCGCTCTCCCGCGCCCCCACACGCGCCCCGTCTCCCGCCCCCGCCGTCCATTCTTCCTCTTCCCAGCTGCCGCCGGTCGTGCCGCCGGCCGTGCCACCGGCGGCTTCTCCCTCTCCCGCAGCTTCTCCCTCTCCCCTCCCGCCGGCGCCGGCGGCCCCTGCGCCGGCGGCGGCGCCGGGGCCCTCTGCGGAGGCAGAGAAGAAGGCGCGGGAGCTGGAGGCGGAGGTCGAGGACCTGAAGCGCCAGCTTTTCGTCCGCGGCGGCGAGTGCGCCACCCTGCGCGCCAAGCTCGAAGCCGTGCGTGCCCCCCTCGCCCTCCCCCGAGGCCCCCGTCACTCGCCCCTGAGCGCCGCCGCCGCAGGCGGATCGGGAGAAGGAGCGCCTCAAGCAGGAGCGGGCGGCGGCGGCGCAGGCGGCGGCGCAGGCGGCGGCTCCGGCGTCGCAGGGGCGGCGCGGCAGTCGAGCCGGGGCCCCGGGGACGCGGCGGAGAGGGAGGCGAAGAAGCTGCGGGACGCGCTGGGGATGAAGGCGCGGGAGCTCGAGGAGGTGCAGGAGTCGGAGCGCCAGCTGCAGGCCAAGCAGCGGGAGGCGGAGGAGACGATTCTGCAGCTGCGCGCCCAGCTGCAGGCCGCGCAGGCGGAGGCCAAGGCGCTCTCGGACCCGCCGGCGCTCGCCCCGGCCTCGCCCGGCGGCTCGGGCGAGGTCGTGCTCGTCGGCTCGCCGCGGCCCTCGGCCTTCGCCCGGCCCAGCGCCTCGCGCAGGAAGTCCTCGCCGCCGGCCCCCGCCCCGCCCGGGGGAGCCCCAGCGAGCACGAGCCGCCCGCAAAGCGCTCCCGCCCTCCCGACGAGCTCTCCGACGGCGGCTCCTCTCGGTGCCCCGCCCGCCCGCCCGCCCCGCCCCGCCTGCCCGCCCCGCCGACGCCGGCCCCGCAGCCCCGGCTCGGGTTCGGGCAAGGTGCTGGGGCCCCGGGCGACCTCCGCGGGCGCGCCGAGAAGGCGGACGGCTCGCTCTCCGTCGCCCTGCGCGCCATGTCGATCGCGACCAAGGCAGGCCCGCTCCGCCCGGCGTTCGCCAGCGCGCCTGACGCCGCCGCAGGGCCGCTCCCTGTACCGCGCCCCGGCCCCGCCGACGTGGCCGCCCTCGCGGCGCTGGCGCTGGGGGGCCGGCGGCGGCGGCGCGGGGGGCCCGCGGGGCCGGGGGCCTCGGAGGAGGCGAGAGCGTCGCGCGGCGGCTCTTCATCGAGGACCCCGCGGGCCCGGCGCGCCTGGCGGCCCTCGCGCGGGGGGCCGCGTCCGCGGGGGCGGGGCGCCGCTGCTGGGGCACGTGACGGGGGCGCTGCAGGGCGGGGCGAGCCCGAGGGCCTCCTGGCGCTCCTCGAGGGGCGGCCAGCGCCGGCGAGCCCGAGGCCCTCGCCCTCCTCGCCGCCCTCCTCCGCGCCAGCCCCGCTGCCGCCGCCTCCTCGCCGCCGCCCTCGACCCCGCGCCCGACCCCGCCCCGGCCCCGCCCCGGCCCCGCGGCTCGTCCTGCGGGGGCCCCTCCGCCCCGCCGGCGGCCGCCCCGCCCGAGGAGAGGCTGAAGGCGGCCGCGCGGGCGGTGGAGCGGCGCTGCGGGTGGCGGAGCGGCGGGAGGAGGCGCCGCCGGGGGCCCTCGCCGCCGCCCTCGACTTCCTCGCCGCCGCCGCCGCCGTCTTCCCCCGCGACCTCCTCCACCGGTGCCCCGCCCGCCCCGCTCCCCCGCCGCCCCGCCGCCGCTCACCGCCCCCGCAGCCTTCCTTCGTCGAGCGGCTGCTGTGCGCGCCCGTCGGGCCCCCGCAGGGCCGCCGGCCGCAGGCGGCGGGAGCAGGCGCTCGGGGCGATACGGCGGGCGCTGGAGGCGGGGGCGAGGCGGGGGCCCTCCCCCGCGCCGAGGCGCGCCGCGCGGCCATCGCCGGCCTCTCCGTCCTCCTCGAGAGTGCGCCGCCCGCCCGCCGCCCCGCCGCGCCGCCCGACGCGGCGCGCGCGGCAGACGACGCGCTGTACGAGGCGGCGGTGCGGGAGATGCGGGGCGGCAGCGCCGGCGACCGCGCCGCGTCGGGCCTGCTCTACCACGCGGCGTGCCAGGTCTGGTGGGACCCCGCGTACTTGGCCCCGCCGCCCGCCGCCCCGCCCCCGCGAGCACGGCCCCGGGACAGCGGCGGCCGCGCCCGGCGGGGACGGGGCGCGGGCCGTGGGAGCGGGCGGGGCGGTGTGGGAGGAGGCGGTGGCGCTCTTCGGGGCGCTAGTGTGGCGGCGCCCGGCGTTCCAGCGCGAGCTGCTCGCCAGCGGCGTCGCCGCGGAGCTCGCCGACCGCCTCCTCGCGCTCGCGCACCACGAGCTCACCGAGGTCGCCGCCGACGACGACCGCGCCGGCGTCCTCCCCTTCGCCTCCCGCCCCGCCACAGCCGCCGCCCTCGCCGGGGCCCCGGCCGCCTCTTGCGGCGCGTCATCGCCCTCCTCGAGGCCCTCGCCGTCGCCTCCGCCGGCGAGGTCTTCCCCGCCTCCGCTCCCAGGCCCTCCAGAACGCCATCAAGGCCCGCCGCCCCCCTCCCCCCCCCCCTCCCCCCCCTCCCCCCCCCCCCCCCCCCCGTCGGCGGCGCCCCGAGCTGACCTCGTCGGCAGCTCTCGGCGCGGCTGAAGCGGCTGCAGGCGGCGGGGCTGCTGCCGGCGTGCGTGGCGGAGCAGGCGCGGACGACCGACGTCTGGCTCTCCGTCGTCCTCGAGCCGCCGCGCAAGCCCGAGGCCCCTCCGAGCCCGCCACCGCCTCCTCCCACTCCACCCCGGCCCGCCCCGCCCCCTCGGGTTGCGGCCCGCGCCCTCCGCCCCGGCCCCGCCACCCCCGCCGATGCCCCGCGCCCCAGCTAAAGCCCTCCCCGCCCCTCTCGCCCGTCGACGGGGCGGCCTTCTGTCGGCGCCCCGTCCGCCCAACCCGCCCCGTCCGCTTCATCCGCCGCGCCCGCCTCCGCCAAGGCCGCTCGTGGTTCGGCCGCAGCGCCGCTCCCGGCCCGCCGGCCTCGAGCGCCGGGAAGGCGTCGAGCGCGAGCAGCGCACCCCGCCCGGGCCGCCGCTCGAGCGGCAGCGGCCGCCCCAGCGGCGGCCGCCGCTAGCGACCCACTCGAGCTCTCCTCCCTATCACCTCGTACCCTATCAAGTACGCCGAGTACTATTCCACTTCCTCCCCTGTCCCCTCGCCCTGCGTCATATGCAGGGGGCGCCCGCCCGCCCGCCGGGCTTCCGGCCCTTTCGGACTGAGGACTGAAGACAATGGTACTAGACTGTTTTTACATTTTTGTGCCCATAGTACTGTTCACATGCACATAGTGCTACGTATCCGGATATCCCGTTAGTTGACTATGCCACGCATTGGCGTTTCGCATTTCGATTACGGACCCGGGACACGATAGCGACAGACCCGATTGCGAAAAATAAGCTTTTTCAGGGGACCGGGTTTGGGCCTACTTCAGGGCGGGAAGAACCTCCTTTTCGATAAAAGCAGTCTTGTACGGCTCGTCGCGCTTTGCCTCCATCACGTTCATTCCCCCAGTGATTCCTTCGAAATAGAGCATTAACACCGGTAAACTCAATGTTGAATAAAATTCATGCACTTTTAAGAAGGCCGCTGAACGCGGCGGCTTTTATCACTCCAGACTTGGGGAGCGTGATCGTCGCGTCTGGGTTCCGCGAATCCTCTGGCGAGTCCAAAAAGCGCCACCCCCCGCTGTCGGCAGTTGAATTCATCTCGTCGATTGCTGCGGAAACAGTTGCGAAATTGGGTTCAATAACACATGACCTCCAATGAAAATATATATCTAAACAACTTAATACAGGCCATTTGCGAACGCACCGTGTCCCTTCTGAGTCCAGGGGACGTTCGCGTGCTTGTTCTCGTCCCTCACGAAAATGGGCACTATCTGCGCTTGGATATCTGTTGTGCGCTATACTATAGCTAGTAGATAATTATGTACTGCGTACTGTCGGCATATTTTACTTACATTAGGAAAGCCAGAAGGAGATTTATCCTTCAGCTCGAACATCCAGTAAATTTCTTGCTGAACCCATTGGGATTTCGACCACCCTGCGAAAACCATCGCTCACAGCCACAATCGAGCGTCAACATTATGCAGGCGTGCGCACCTGGAGTCAGGAGGATGATCACATTTTTGGTGCGCTTCAGCACGCCGAGAAGATCGTTGTTCTGACCGGCCAGAAAATTTGAGAGACATGATGGGATTATGTGTTCGGAAATAAAGCGCGCAGACTTGGCTCCAATTGTCGACATCGAGGAAAAACTCGATTCCGGGGATCCGTTTTTTAATCTGCACATGCACAAAATCAATTCTTAATTATAAGCAGGATCTTGGCATATGAGACTGGTGCGGTGCATGTGAGTGCGACGCACACCTCTTCCGTGATCCATTGTGCGTGAGCGCCGCCTGTTGCCTGCAGGTGCGACATGAAGATGTCGTATTCATCCCGCATCCCCTTGTTGACGGCCTGTTACGTAATTACAAATCAGGCTCAAGCGTACGCGTCAGTCAATAGAATAACTATCAAATGCATCATGTGCATCGGGCATAAAAATCAATAACGTACCTGGGCGTCGAAACCATGGCCACCTCCGCTGAGCATCTCGAATGTTATCTCCCGCGATCGCACGTGCCCGCCTCCGCCGTTCTGATTCTTCTCGCGCAGATGGTGCTTAAGTTCACAGAGAAGATCTCTTGGTTTTGGCACTGCGTACCGTGAAATCGAGTTGAACTTGAGAGGGGTCCCGATTGACCTGGTCCCGCTGTCGTTTTCTAATTCTTTGGGTGATAGGCAACCCTTCAATCTGGAAGCACATTAGCCCATAGGATATAAATATAGTATTAATATTAATATCTCAACATATGAGGAACTGACATCCGCATTCTCGGATTTTTTGAAGTGGGTATCCAGGTTCTTGTCTGGAACCTCGATGTGAGTCTTGGTGAACGGGTCCAGCTGAAACGATGCCTCCCATTGCACAGCGCCGCCGCCTCCGGCCTCCGTTCCTTTCTCCAGCACCTTCACAGAAGTCGAGTGAGATAAGTGCACCCATTTAAAGAATCTGTTTGCAACGCGCACCTGAATCGTGAAAGCATAATTGAAGCTTTCAGGATTCTCAAACGAAAACACGGCCTGCGATCATCATCGGATCGAGATAGCTTCAGTGGATAGAGACAAGCACAGCAGCGATGACCCGCACCTTTCCGTAATCGTCAGTTTCGACCTGAACGCGCCGTCCGCTCGCCTGTCCCCTGGGAAAGATGCAGATGGGATTGTTGCGAACCATCCGCGTCCCCGATTCTCTTTCAAACTCTAGAAGAAACAGGTCTGCCGCGGAAGCGAGATCGACATTACTTCCCGCACGCTGCCAAGTTAAATGTTAACGTTGTGTGCTTTCTTCAACAGCGAAATCTAAATCTTGCGCGCACGGTTCGAACGGAGGCGACTCTCGAATTCATTGCACGCAGTTCGACGATTAGCTCCGCGTTCCGGGGCAGGCCTCGAAGCTCTACGGGATTGGAAGTAACTTGACGTTCAAGGAGGTTGCGCCCGGTGCTGGCGTCGAACGCGATGATGCAGAGCGGGAAGCTTTGTTGGGGCGCTGCAGATGTGCTGCAAGTCAGCATTTGGTAGCGCACGCGTGCACGCGCGCATCGTATATATCACATGCAGACGCATATATATACAGACAAACCATCTGCGCACTCTTCGGGCAGCGGACGTGGCAGACGACAGAGTCGGCAGACACAGATTCCACGAACACAGCACGCGGCGGCTGCAGAGCTCGAGGCCTCGCATTGTTGCCATCCGTGCTTCCCTGCGTAATTTAGTAAGCTGAAGTCGGAAACTGCGCGACTAAAGCTATACATATATAGATACTACTACTATGATAGCTACATACGTATACTGGCAAAGGACTCACACACACTCACTTCTAATCTGGCTGGTAGCAAGGGCACACGATCGCGAGTACGTTTGTCGGAATTCAGAAAGGAGTACTAAGGCTATAAGCGTACTATAAGCACACTACGTATACATACGCACAGACCGACCGGACGGTCATGATAATTTATAACGAACCTGCTCACTTCGCTCATCATCACGATCGCAGCAGCAGACCATGGCCCGATCTCGCGATGATCGCTTGTCAGATCACAGCTGCATATGCATGCCGCAGCCTCTGGCAGCCTGGCAGTGCGCAATACTAGTACTGTACTAAGTTCCAACCGTTTTGAACCGTGCTGCCGCAGTGCCGCGGCACTCGAGCTCTGAGAGTCCAGGGCTAGAGTCCAGACTAGGGCTGGGCCGGTGGCGGCCGGTGGCAGTGGCAGGCTGCCACCGACCGACCGGGTGGAAAATCCGGCCCACCGCCATACAACGCCCGGTACCATACAAATAAAAATTCTAGGGGGGGTAGGCTCGCGAAAATTTCATATTCTCGCGCGCGAAAGTTACATATTCCGTGCACCCAGGCCAGGAAAGTCCTGCTTAGCTCATCTTCCTGCTCTCCTGCGCTCCTGCGCTCTTCAGTCCGACGGATCCGGAGCCCAAGGGAGCTGACGCCATCGATCGCGATATCCCGTACCCCTCCTGAGCATCAACCACCCCGGGCGCCTCCCCCAAAACTAGCCTTGAACTCGCCCCAAAGCACTTGCTTTAGACAGTTCGGAACAGAGTAGGCGCGTAGCGCCTTGAAGCTGTGCAGAATCAAGCGTATTTCCTGTCAATTTCCACGCACTGCAGCAAGTACCTCCCCTCTACCGACCGCCACCGGCGGGTAACAGTCAGCGGGCCCACCGACCGGGTGGGGGTTGAGGTGGACTGTGCCCAGCCCTAGTCCAGACTCCAGAGTCCACTGGGCCAGACCGTCGGATTCCCGGAGTAACGGCACCGGCCGGCACCGGCACTGGTCCGGCATGCCGGCAGTGCCAGCCTCACTAGTAGACTCTAGTCTCTAGCCTAGTAGAGTGATGGTATTCCAAAATAGTACCGCCGTCCGACGTACCGTAGTACGGTCTACCGGTACCGTACTACGGTACCAGTGTACCACGGAGTGGCACGGACCTACGGTAGTACAGACATTGACACTGATTTGCAATACAAGTATTAATTCAATGATTGACAGTCCGCCCGGCCGGGCCGGGCGCCCCGGCCGGCGGCCGCGCGCGGGCCGCGGCGGGCCGCGGCCGATATCGATATGCATACTAGACTACCGTGTGGCACTAAAATACCGCGGCGTAAATTACCGCGTTAGCTATAGAAACTCCGGCCCGAGGGTGGCCAAAATACCGCGGTACCAAATTACCGCGTTTTAAAAAACTGGAGGCTTGTATGGGGCGGTAATTTTAGGGGGGGGGGGGGTGGTGGTCACAAATTATAATTCTCGAGCTACGTGTCCGTCCTGGCTGAGAGAGAGCCCGACGGTCCTGCGCTCGAATCCTGCGGGGGCCTGCGCCTGACTTAGCTAGCCTAGGCGTCGACGTCCTCGTTGCCGAAGTCGTCCTCCTCGTCGCTGCCGCCCTCGTCGCTGTCGCTCGGCATGGCAGCTCGCCCGCATCGCTGAAGCCAGCGCTAGCGCTAGCGTCGCTCATCTCGGACTCGGTGTCGGCGACTCCCGGAGTCCCGCAGCAGAGCTCCCGGCGCCGGCCGCGCGCGCGCGGCATCGATATCCGCCTCCGCCGACGATCGCGAAGCGCGCGAATACGACGATCGCTTCTAGATCTGCGGCTGCTGCGACTCGGCGCGAGCCTGTCGCTTAACCTCCTCCTTCTGAAGACCACTGGCGACGCGCTTGCGAATTTTTTTTTAACGCAGCCTGCTCAGCTGTGCTGGCAGCAGCGGGGTCGAGGGCGCCCTGCGGCAGCGGCGTCGACGTCGCCTCCTTCGACGCCGACAGCACCTTGAACAGGTTGGTAATCGGCTAGCGCTGCTCAACCTTCGGATCCTTCTCTTTACCGAACAGGTTCTTGCCTATAGCTACGCCCTTCGGCCGACCCATCGTCGCTAGCGCTCGCTGTTCCCGCGCGAAGGCTGGAGGGCGCACGGGTTCAACTCCGTCCGGGGCGACTTCTCAGCAGGTAATTACCGCGGTACCAAATTACCGCGTTTTTGGAAATTCTCGACGCGGTAATTTGGTACCGCGGTAATTAAGTGGGCGCGGTATTATAGTGCCACACGGTATTACTAGTATATCATAGGACTGACAGTCTGACACTGTACTGTACAGTGTACATATGGTCGCTTCAAAGTTCAAACTTCAAAGACTCCGGCGACTCTCCGAGCTCGATCGCGAGGGCTCGACCGTGTAACACTATATTATGACGTCGACGGTCAAATTATGTCGTTATAAAACCTGACCCTCCGCTACGCAAAATATGACGGTCCCAAATTATGTCGTCATGAAATTTTCGGGCTTGTATGCCATGATGGGGCGGTCCCTTGTATGGGGCGACTTACTATACCCGCTTTATGACGGTCCCAAATTACGTCATGCCCGAGGCGACATAATTTGGGGATGACATAAGAAAGTGAGTAGGGTCCGGCCGAGCCGCTGGAAACAGCGGCGCGTGGGGAGGGGGGCAACCCCCTCCCTGCCTGGCCGGACCTATCCGAGCAAATTTTTTTTTTTGACATAAGAAAGTGAGTACCTTCATATAGTGTTACACCGAACTTACACGGTATAGGCGATAGCTACCGTGTAATACTTAATTACCGCGCTGACATAACTACTGCGCTACCATATACAGGTCGCCGTACGTACTCAGTGACTAGTACTATATTAAAGCGGTCCCACTCCGCGCTCGGCCACCTCTTATAATTAATTATTTTAATTTCAGCCCACTATAAACCGATCACTCCTTCGAATCCTTCGATGTCGTGGTTATCTTTTCTTTTTGGTGAATTACCGGCCACAGGCCCACAGCCTCTAGTCTACTCCAGCACTGTGGCCATGGGGGCGTGTAGTACGCCGTGTACAGGCAAGGTATTGTCGCGGGCGCGATCGCGAGTTCGCGATCAACGTGGGGGCGTACCCGCCGCGGGCCTCGAGGGGGTGCCGGCCGCCGGGCGCGGCGTACCCGGTCCCGGAGGGGCCCCCGGCCCGACACGTGCACGGCGGCGCTCAAGGGCCCGAGCCGACGTGGCGCTGAAGGGCCCGAGCCGACGTGGCCAGGGCCTGAGCCGACGTGGCACGCGGTGGCTTAGCCCCGTAAATAGTCAGAGTCTAGTGGACTCGGGCAGACTTGTGATTACCAATTAATCGAGCTTGGTACAGCGTTAACTAAGTAACTTGGGCTTACGTAGCAGCTGTAATTAATACTAGCACTGCGGCTTGCAATCTCATAGCTACGGGCTGCCTGGGACTCGGGCTGGCCTACAGTCGAGTGCATCGCAGGTCCGTACACTGTTGTACGCGGTGTGGGTCTACGTCTCTCCCCTAGACGTGCGAGACGTGACGGCACACGTTTGGGGGCTGCTCAAAAGTTCTCTCTAACTTGGACCTTGAGCTCGAGCTCGAGGGATCTTAAGCTTCGAATTCCCTTGCGCGCGAACGCGCGCGCGTTCCCCTCACAGCGCCCCGTGAACTGATCTTGAGCCTTTTGCGCATTATCGTGATGCTATCATCTCGGCGACCCCTTGCTCGATCATGGGTGAGCGATCTCTGGGCATCGCCGCGCACCCTTCTAAAAGATGCGTGCTTGTCCCTTCCGAATTCTGCGGCCGCGGGCGCTGCGCGCCGATATATGGCGTCGAATTCGGACTCTCTTAAGGCGCATGCATATGCGCGCGCCGAGATGCTGTCCTGACATGGGCTCGTTCGGGGCGCGAGCGCAGCTGTTGCATCGCAGCTTGCGAGCGTACGCTTGAGCCGGAGCTGCAAAACTTCGCGTGGCGTGGCGCTGGTCGGGCTCGGAGCTGCGGGAGCGGGACCGCGGACGCGTACGGAGCTACAGCGCTAGCTGCGGGCTAGCGCTCTAGCTGTCGGCGTGTCGACGTTGACGTCGCGGGTGGCGTGCAATTAATATTGCAATCGATCGGGGCCGTCGCGGGCGGGCGCACACGTGCAGGCGAGCTCGAGGGGCCTGTCGGCGGCTGCCGGACGGTCGTGGGCGTGCGGGCGCGGTCGTGGGCGCGCGGGCGGCGTGAATCTCGGACGGCGAGCGGCGCGGGCCGGCCGCGCGCGCGCAAGGCCCTGGCGGGCTGCGAGCTCGAGTTTGGGCACGGATCGGCGATCGCGAGTGTCTTGCAGCGCTAGCTGCTGGGCCGGACGATCGCGGGGGCGCGCCGGCGTGCGCGGAGCGGACGGTGTACGCGTGCGAGCACGCACTAGCGAGCGGCTGCGGGTCGATTTAATTTCGATTTATATCTCGATTTCGATGGCGCGGACACGGCGATCTAGGGCGCGGGCTGCGGATGCGGCCGCAGCCGCAGCTGCCGCGGAGGAGGGGCTTGAAGCTGAGCGGGCTGAGCACGAACCCGTCGAGGGCGAGCTCGAGGAGCAGGATGGCGCCGGCGGAGGCGAGCGGCAGGGGCTTGATCGTGAGGCCGGGGCCGAGACCGCGTTGGTCCTGCGGGATGCGCTGGACGCGCTGAGGGTCGATATGAAGCAGCACGCTCAGCGGCGCGAGTTGAACTCTCTTGCGGAGAATATTTCTGTCTTGTCGCAGGCGGGGCTTCTATCGTGGATAATGTCGGTGGAGCGGCTGGGCACCTGGTCTGTGCGGCCGCCGAAATATTCTGACCCTGATACTGTCTTGGCGGAGCTCGCGGTGTCAGCTCTGCAACGCGGCGCAATTGATCCTGTTGGCGGGGCCTTCAACGCTGCTGTGCTGGGGGCGATGTCAACTAAGTCGAACCTGGGCGTCTTGGATATGTCGTCGTGGACTCAGATTCGTGCACATTTAATTGGCATGGTGCCTGGCAACAAGTTTGAGCTCCTACGTAATGTTGTGAAGTCGGCTGGCAACCATTTCTCAACTTTGAGCGACCCAACAGAGTTGGACGCTCAGTCTTTTGTGAACAGCGTCGTTGTATTTCGTCGTCTACTGCAGCTTGATTATTCGGACGAGATCCTCATCGCTGAGATGATGTCGGCTGATGTCATCACGTCGGTGGCGATGATGAAGCTCATCTGCAAAATTCCGGAGGCAGCTCGCCAGGATATTTTGGAATGGGGCAACGAATTCTTTCGGCGGGTGAGGTCGTTCCACGAGCTTTCAATCAGGCTTCGACAGGCGAACGTGTTATTGGCTGCGGTCGGGACAAGCTCGGCTCAGGTGGCAGCCGCGGCAAGCTCGGGATACGAACCTGTAAATGCTGTCAACAGCGTCGGGTCGAAGCGCAAGGCGTCGGGCAGTGACGATTCCGATTCGGAGGACGAGCAGAGTCAGGATTCAAGCGACAGCAGCACTGAAGACGGTGAAGGCGATGAGGATGATGCTGGAAATTTCGTTCAGCGGCGTGGTGACGGACGCTGGTGTGACGAGTGCAAGAGCAGCTCGCACGACACCGATGTCTGCCGCTGGAAGCTTCAGCGCGAGCTGAAAGAATTGAAGGCGGAACGTGCGGCTTGGCAGCAGGAGGTTGAGCGGCGTCGCGGCTTTGGGAGTGCCGACGGCGGCCGCGCACAGCCGTCGTGACTTCGAACATTTTCTTGGCGGTTAGGTCTCCGCCAGTTCGAAAAGGCCAGCGCGAGATGGCGTGGGGTGTCAGCTGCAGCTTCGCAAGCAAGGGCGCGCGGAGTCAGCTGTGAATATTCGTTGGTTTTGCAATTTGCAATCTGCAACGTTGAAGTGGTGCTTGCTTGCTTTCGGGACAGAAAGGAGAAGCACCGGTGCCGACGACGGCCTGCCTTCGGGAAGAAAGGAGGCGTCGTGCCGATTATGTCCGGTGGACCGGCGTCCACAGCCGAGGCGCGGACCTGCCCGGGCCCTGATCAGGACGGGTCGAGGAGGGCGCCTGTGACAGCTGGGTGGGACGGGGGACGTACGGCGGTTGAGGGCCGGGAGGGCCCGAGGTCGTCGTCCATCCGAACGTGACCGGGTCGGACCTGCATCAGACGGACGCGGGCTCAACGTCTCGTCACCGCAGGTGGCAAAATTCGAAATCCAAGTGCGGCGTCCCTTGGTACTCGACGTCGGAGCGAGCTCGAGCGCACCATCGCTCGGAGCAGGGCGTCCGCGGCGCATCATCGTCGCGGACTGAGGCCAGTGAGGCTTAGCGTCGGGTCCTTCCAGGCGCACCATCGTCTGGAAGAGGCATCTGTACGCATCATCGTCGGATGCTGGAGTTTTGGAGGGGACAACGGGAGGTCGAGCACAGCTTCACGCGTCGGGTGGGGCGGGGGACGCTCCAAACCATCTGATGTCGTTCGAGGCTAGTGCCGTCTTTCGTTTGTGCTCCTGACCCTGTGGCGGTGTGAGCAACACATAGTAAAATGCGGAGTTTTAACCCTCGGCTTATCTTAATTGATTTTGTTGATATATCTCGTATATTCTATTTCAATCAATCGATAATCTGTGTATATCTTATCGAATATTCATTTATTTCGATTATTTTGTATTCTTTTCGATATTTTATCGTAAATTTCTCTTATTTTCCGATTAGTCTTACTGAGTCTATCGATAATCTGTATATATTTCCGAATATTATAACTGAATCTCAATTAGATCTTGCCTCTGGTTAAAACTCCGCATTTTACTATGTGTGATTGGTCTGTTTGTTAATTGATTTAATCGATATTATATTCATGTACTTTCTCGATTAAATTTAATTAAATTTAATTCATTTAATCGGAAATATATCGCTAAACTCGATTAAGATCCATAAATGATTCATTTGTTAAATAAAACAAATCGATCTCTTATTGAATCCAATCGTAATTATACATGAAACTTATATGTTTTTATCATGTTTTAATGATTCTAAGGGGGACCCTTAGGATTTTTGAAATAATTGGGTGTGACACATACCATATTCAGTAAGGACCTCTTATATTGTGAAAATCTCAGTGTTAGTTGTGTAGTTGATTCAAAAAATGCATTTTATACTCTGATTCATTGTTATTTCCTGTGAAATTTGAGTCAACTCAACCCACTTAGTCAACCCTTGTATTGAATTCGTAACAAAATCCATATACTATTACTACTTTTACGATTAATATGAGTCAACCTTGAGTCCACTTTAATAATAGGGGAATCTTGGGGAGATGTCATTGTAGAAAGCTATTGTAGTAAAATGATATATTATGTCCTTTTGTTACAATAGCTGATCAATGTTATTGTTAGAAAACAAAGGAATCCTTTCACTGGGATTTTGTTTTTTACGGTTATAAAATTGTATCTGTGGTGCATTTTGTCGAATTGCTTGTATTAAACTGTTTTGCTCTTCTATGTATTCGATCGTACTTTTATGTGAAGGTTACATTAATGTTTAAAAAGTTACATGGAGTTACGTGATGGGTTACGTAGATATTTTACGATTACTAAGACCATTCTCAGTGTTAAAATGGTTGATTTATCGCTATTTTGTCACTGTGAGTTACGGTTACGCAACTTTTTGAATTCTTTCTGAAAATTTGGCTGGGGTCTTTTTATAGGTGAAGGTCTAAAACTTGCGTAACCACGTAACTTGCGTAACCTCTACGACATTATGGTGTCATTTCTCTATACTTTTAGGTTACGTAACGTTTTTACTTACGTAACTTGTGTAACCTTAACGTAACCTTGTTATTCTTACATTTAATCACTGTTATACTATGATATCATGATAACTAAAAATGATACATGATAATTGCTTATCTTTAACCACGTAGAGATGTTAGATGATCACAATCGAACATCTTAAAGATCTTGCATATCTCATTTTCAGGATCGGTGACATACCATAGACGGTGTCGCTTATCAAATAAAGCGCCTTGGTTTTTAATGTATTTACGTAATGATGCCTGGGTAAATATACGTTTAGCTTCTATTTCAGGTAGTTTAGTTTTTATGTCACCAACGAAATATAGACGTTTCGGGCGATTATGATAATCAGGATCGATAACGATGGGTTTATTGTAGGAAAGTGCTTTAAGATTCTGTGAAACTTGTAGCAAACAAACCAATACCCTGTGTCATCATCGAATTTAACGCCACAATCTTTGATATCTAATAGTGATCTGAAACAAGTATTACGGAGGTTGCTTATATCCAACATGTAAGCGCCGTAGTAATGGTGCGGCTCGTTTGTGGTGTTTCCGAAATAAATGAATTGATCCATTTGTAATCAGATGTTAAAAAGATTGTCAATTTTTCATAAATCCTTCTCTGTAAAGTTTTGGTTAAACAATTGGAAAACTGCGGTTACACAACAGTTACACGGCGGTTACACTTGGTTACGCGGGGTTACAGGTGAGGTTACGTAGTGATTTTTCGATAAACCACACCATTTTCAGTGTGGTAATCGATAAAAATAACCATTTAGATCCATTGAGGTTACGGTTACGCAACTTTTTGAATTCTTTTAAAAAAATGGCTGGGGTCTTTTTATAGGTGAAGGTCTAAAACTTGCGTAACCGCGTAACTTGCGTAACCTCACGAGATTTATGGTGTCTTTTTGGTATTTTTAAGGTTACGTAACGTTTTTACTTACGTAACCTGTGTAACCTTAACGTAACCTTATTATAACATCTTAAAAATGTCATCTGTTATCAAACGGTAGCGGGTGCGATACATAAGATCATGTCACGAGAAGCGATAGGATCCGCTTGTGAAGCGATGAAAAAATGAAGCAAATCTTAAAACTTAAACAATAAGTGAGATACAGCGGAATGTACAATATGAACGCGTCGGATATCCTGACCTACATTAAGAGTATTACCCATATTCCTGTTCTCATCGATGCTGACCTATCTTTAAAGAAGGCAAACCCTAACACTATCTGTATTGTGCCGTATGATACTAAACATCGTGCGTATTTCGAAATGTTTCGTAAAAACTTGGGTTATTCACCTAATACCCGTTTCGTCTGCTTTCTCACATTAGAGACTCACTATATTCTTGTTCCGGTTCTTACTGAAACATCGTGTAAATCGTTTATCTCTAAGATCATCTCTAAATGGTCTATTAACCTACCTGCGCAATCTAATGAAACTAAGGAGTGCGTCATATGCCTTGATGACTGTAAAACTAAAATACAAATGTCTTGTTTGACATGTTTCGCCAAAATGTGCAACACATGCTATTTACAGTTGAAGAGATCAGAGAGCTTTAAATGTCCGATCTGTCGTAATGACATAAAGACGCAACGTGATTAATGTAAAAATTGATGGAAGATAAAAGTTTTTCTGAGTGTGCCGCTCTGACATGAAAGAGAAAATGAATAATGGACATTGGGTAACTTTGGCGACATTGCATAATAAGAAGATTGAGCTTATCCATCGGGAGGTTGATCTTAAACACACAAAAAGACAAGACCATGAAAGACTACAAAATGTTAAACAGTATATTGATGCAATCGATGTAATGATAGATGTAGTGAATACGATCGCTAAAATTAAGACCATGTGAATTTCATCGATAGCGCAAGCGCTATTTTTATTACTTCTGTGTGCGGTTTTCAAGCTTCTGCCTCAATCTGAATGTTATAATGCTACCATCATGTCGTGCCTTCCCCTTTGAATCGCTTTCGATATTTCCCCGGTGTGTTCTCATCGAAATCAATGAATCGGGAAACCTTCTTTATAAACTGTCTCTGTAAATATCCGGGTAGTTGGTTGATATTACACCCGTCGTTTTTCTTAACAAGGTTCTCGTAAATAATGCTACTGCGGTCATCCTGTGATAAATCGGGATTTTGAAGCTGTTCTATGAAAGCGTCGGGAATCCGTGAAGTCATTGTAGGTTACACTGTCTATTTTGGCGGGTTGTCATTTTTTGCATCGGTTACATAGAGGTTACAAGAAGTTACAGAGGAGTTACGCAACAGGTTACGTAGATATTTTACAACTGCAAGACGACTTTCAGTGTTATAATACAGGAGATTTAGTATTTTTAACACTGGCGGTTACGGTTACGCAACTTTTTAAATTCTTTTTAAAAATGGCGGGGGGTCTCTCTCAGATAAAATAGTGAAAACTTGCGTAACCGCGTAACTTGCGTAACCTCTACGACATTATGGTGTCTTTTCTCTGTTATTTTGGTTACGTAACGTTTTTATCTACGTAACTTGTGTAACCTTAACGTAACCTTATTATTTAACATTATTCATCTTTATTATCCATTTGCATATAACTTAGGTTCTAATGCTTCCATTCCGTCAAAAAATAGTTTAGTTCTACAAACTGAACACTTAGCATTCTCATGTGATTCAAGTGAAGAGAGGAAACAATTAGGACAAATAAGAGTATTGCAAACGATACAGCCTTTATTATTTATGTTAGTGTCAATGTTTTCAAGACAGATAGGACATGTTTCATTCGGACTCTCAAAGTTTTCCCTCGCGAATGACTTAATAATGATATCTACGAACCATTTGGTGTTCTCCTCATCAAGATATGGGACTAACATGTAACGGTGTTTATATGAGAATGCAAAACGAATAGGTTGAAGGGCATGATATCCCGCCTTTTGCTTCCATGCATCAAATACCCTTTATTCTTGCGGTTCTTTTGAATAAAGTATATAATCTGTCTTTCGTTGGCTTTCATTAAGAATTTCGTATAATTCTTATCATTCAGTTTATCTGATGCATTGACTATGGGATATGGCGAAATAGACTGTGAAAACGTCAATATATCGTTTAAATTCATTTGGTTGTGCTACTATCTGTTACAGTTTCTTTAATTAGCTTAGAGTTTTTTCAATGTCGAACACTCTTTTGAGAACGCCATCAATTCTTACAGCATGTGATTTAATCCCGAAAATGCGCTTAATCACGATTCCGATGGCTGTTTTTGAAATCGGAAAGTCTATAAGCTCTTCTATTTCAGCATGGATTACATCGGAAGGTGTATAATCACCGTCATTACTTAACCTGTAACTATGCATTAAATACGCTTCCACATCAGACATCCCATGTTGATATTCGCCAATCCCATGTTGATATTCGCCAATCCCATGTTGATATTTGTCCATCCCATGTTGATATTTGCCCATCTCATGTTGATATTCGCCCATTTCCGTTTCATCCATAACAATTTCGATGTATTCCACGTCTTCCATGTTACACTTAACTGTTACATGTTAAAATTTTGTTACAAGTTTTACGGTTGATGTCCAAAAATTGACACTGTAAAACACAGAAAGGTATTTAAGGGTTTGACTTAAAAGAGAAGTGAAAGGGAATAATTTCTTACCTTCCATTAGAGAATCAATGGCGAATACTCGGAAATCAAACCAAGAGCTTATCGCTATTCAGAAAGGCGACCCGTTTGTAGAGATTGGAAAAAAGAAACCTGAGTTATCAATTGAAGAACAGGAAGAAAAGGCAAGGTTGAGAAGAGAGAAAGACAGGGAAAGAAAACGTGTAGCTTATCAGAAGAAGAAAGAAGAGAGACTCGCAAATGGCGAAAAAACAATACTGACAGCTGAGGAGCTGGAAAAGAGAGCCATATATTTACGTCGTCGATATGAAGAGGACGCGGAATATAGAAAAAAGAGAATTGAGAGTGCAAACAATTACCTGAAACAGAAAAGGCGTGAGAAGAAGACGGAGCCAAAACCCAAAGTGCAAACAGTGCCTAAGAAATCGGAAGACCTCGAAAGTATCCCGACCCGATCACATCTTTATCGGAAAAAGCGTAGCGAATTGATTGATGGGAGCGCAAAAATTGACGCTTTACTTTCTCCTTTTTATAACCTAAGCCAAATCATTAAAGTGCCGTGGGCAACCGAAAAGCATTTAAGGACATCCCGAGAAGATAATTTAAACCTGGGAGTTTCTCACTTCCTCGGATTATTTTCTCTGAGAAATTTAAGAATCAATCGCGAAAAATGAATGCTAACACGAAAATCGCAACTCCCTGTGAGAGACTCGGTAACCTGTGCAAATTTACACCTGAGAAACATAATTGGGGTTCTTTCCTACATTGTCTCACTCCGAATACTGACAGCGAGACTGTCATAGAGTATTTCGACCATCAGATTACGGAAAGGATTAATGATGATTTGAAGAAAGGCAAAAAACCGACCTACGCCGAATGCATTCAGCCAAACGAAATAACACGTGTCTATCTGGATTATGACGGCTATGTGGATCTTAAACCGGATGTTGCCGATAACTACAAGGAAGCCGATGAAATCATTCGTGAAATGCGCAAGAGACTACACGAACTCACCGGTGCTACCATTGCTGTGTCCGTGCGTCATCGTCCTATCCATTTCGTTAAGGAAGACGTGACCCAATTTAAGGTATCGGGCATTTCGTCTTTACCGATCTGTGCTGTCGTCATGAAGACATCCCGAAATTCTTAAATGTAATCGGACTTACGCCAAAGGTGGATTATGACCCACTCGTTTATAAGACAAGGCAGGCGCTTGTTTGTCTGGGTAGTTGCAAGGGTAAATGGTTGGATTCCCAAAACAAGACTAAACGCGATGTTGATAAGGATGTAGTATTTACCAAATTCGTGGATTGTGAAACCATGTATGACAGCGACTTTTTCGCGCAATTCACGGATTGCCCCACTGTGCTTATCGATGAATCAAACATGTATATGTTTGATGCTAACCTAACCCAAGATGAGAAAAACGAACGGTCGGCAAAGGCGGAAGTTGCAAAAGAGCAAATGAAGGAGGAAGGCAAGACTGAAACCAAGAAGGAGACGACCAAGAAGGAGACGACCAAGAAGGAGACCACAACAAAGAAGAAGGAGACGGCGACGACAAGCAAAAAAACAACAAAGAAAACGGAGAGTGAAGAGCAGCCGGAGGAGTCTAATAACGTTTCATTTGAGAAACTGAGAGAAGTCGTGATGGGTCTTAGTGCTGAAAGATCGGATACATACGAAGGTTGGCTTAATGTTGGTTTCGCAATCGCGAATGTTGGAGAGGAAAACAATATACCACCCACGAAACAGGAGGCGCTGTTTCACGAATACTCCGAGAAAAGCCCTAAGTATGATTATGATGAATGCGCGAACAAATGGATGAGTATCCGCAAAGGCAAAAAATCCGGTTCCGAAAACAAAACTATAACTTTCGGCTCACTTGTGCATTATCTGAGAGAGGATAACCCGGACACGTATTATGGACTGTTTAAACCAAGCCGACAGTTTGCATTTATCGATGAGGAGGTGTGTATGGATGAGAATGACTATTCCGATGTTAGCGCCATGAATGATAAGATGGCTCAAATCAAATTAGAAATGGATAAGACGCTATTAAGTCAAGGTCTCCCACTTCCTGTTAGCAAGATCTGTAAAGCATTAATTGGCTACAAAGTGCGGTTTTCACGTGGTCTGTGGTTGATCCTGAATGAGAAAACCGGATTTTGGAAGGTAGATAATAAGTATGATGGTGGTATGATAACTCTTATCGGTGAGGTTGTCGGGAAAGCATACTTAGACCGGGAGAACCATTGGGCTACCAAGGCGGCAAAGGCGGAGGAACAGAGCGATAAAAAGGAATTCGCAGTAAAGGCAGCCGCCTGTGCAAAAATTGCGCAAAAACTTAACTGTGGAGGTTACACGAAAGGACTTCTTACATATCTCTCTCATGACCTTTACGATGAGACATTTGCCGATAGGTTGGATTCAGTCGCGAATGTTGTTGGCTTTGACGATGGCGTTTATGATCTTAACACGTTTGAGTTCCGTAATGGTCGTTCTTCTGATATGATGACTAAGACAGTCTGTTATAACTATGATATTCCGGTGGATCCTGAGAAGGTCAAACGACTCAATGACTTCTACATGGATATCACAGGTGACAATGTCGAACTTGCAAGATACATTAAGGCTGTTTATGCCAAGTCTCTAACGGGTAAAAATAACATGCAGTTTTTCTATATGTTTACGGGTATCGGCTCGAACGGAAAGAGCGTAATCGAAAATTTCATGCATAAGACATTTGGCGACTACTCACGAAATATGAGCATTGGGATTTTCACGAAGGAGGATAAAGGTAATGGAATGATTCCGGAACTTGCGAATAAGCAAGGTGTTAGGCTCGTCCATACAAACGAACCAAACACGGGTAGCAAACTGTTGGCGGGACAAATCAAGAATTTCACAGGTTGTGATGAGATCACAGTAAGAACCTTTTCAAAGAACCAATTTCATTTGCTCCGATGTTTGTTATCGTCATCCTCTGTAATAATAACCTCGAATTTGATCAGCCCGACAATGCAGTAGCGCGCCGCTTCCGTTCTGTTCCATTTCAGCAGGTCTATGCCGTCGAACCTAAGCCCGGACAGAAGAAAGCGGATAAAGACCTTACCGGGTTGTTGAATCCCGATAATGACGTAAATGGTGAATGGCGCAGGGCAAACATGGAGATTCTCATAGACATGCTTAAAAACCATGATGTTAATCATATAATCGACCATCCGCCCCAATGCATCCTCGAACATTCCGCTAATTATCTCGCGGACAGCGACCGTATCGGCACATTCCTAAGGGACAACTACGCTTTGGCGGAGGATAACACGAAATACATAATATGTGACGATCTGTTTAAGGATTGCTCAAATACGATGAGAGATGTTGATAGAAGAGCAGCGATAACAGGACGAGCTGTAAGCAATAAGGTGATGGAGGTGTTTAAGATCGGCTCGACTGTAAAAAAGGTTGGTGGAAAATCGAAGCGTGTTTATCTCGGTCTCACAAAGAACCGCGCTAACGATTTTGAAGACGATGACGAAGATGTGGAATAAAACTTATTGGAAAATATACTATTGATATCTTTTTATGATCATGAACCGTAAGACTCGGTTCTTAATAGAAGGTTACTTTAAGGTTTCTCGGAGTTACTCGGAGTTACTCAGAGAGGTTACGTAGCGGTTCCGTTAATTTGTTACCATTTTCAGTATTGATATACCGAATTTCTCTTTATTTCACAGCTGTGAGTTACGGTTACGCAACTTTTTGAATTCTTTCTGAAAATTTGGAGGGGGTCTTTTTATAGGTGAAGGTCTAAAACTTGCGTAACCGCGTAACTTGCGTAACCTCTACGACATTATGGTGTCATTTCTCTATTATTTGGGTTACGTAACGTTTCTCCTTGCGTAACTTGTGTAACCTCAACGTAACCTTCTATTAATACATAGATATCACATGTTCTCTCTTGTTATCATTTGTTGGCGTTATAGAATGTAGGTAAGACATCGGAAAAAGTGAAAAAATGACATCTTAACTACATATAAGGTTGTTGTGATATATTCATTTGATAATTAAGATGGCTTGCAAACTCCCCGAACGCATCGACATGGGTGAATATCTCATTAAAGACCTTCCGGAAGAGTTAAAACCACTTGCACGCAAGATGGACTTAAAAGGAATACGAGAATACTATGAGAGAACCTACCCTGATTTATACAAGAAAAAACAGCGTGTCGAACCATCGGAATGCATCACTGTTAAGGTTCCAAAAGGCGTAAAGGTCAGAATTCAGAGAATCTAACACGCTGAATAATATAAAAAACAATTGTAACGCATGATTAATAGAAACAAAAAAAACATTTAAAATGAAGAGCTTCTACGCTATCAGAGAGCATGACGCCCTTCTTTTTTATACGCGATTCTTTGAGAATCCGGAAAACAGATGTATGGAGAAATTCGAAGACTTCTGTAAAGAATTTACCCAAATCGCTTATGGTAACACTGAAATACGAAGACCATCAAGAAAGCAAAAATTAAAAGACCTTTTTCAAAACATGATCTTGTCATTTGATGCTGATAATAGAAATACTAAATATCATAATACAGTCACAGGATCTGTTAGGGAACGTCTCCAAGAGAAATTAGCAAAACGAAGAATATCACAATGTGTGACCTATTGTTAAACGCACTTTAAAAAGGGTCTTTTTGCAAACCTCCACAGGATCGTGTAGGTTTATGTTTCGATCTACGCAAACAGCTACAATGTCCTGTATAGGTAGTTTTGAAAATTAAAGCGTTTTCACTCTTTCCTGTTCCGATAACATTCGCATTCTGAAAGAAATGACCTTAATATTAACTTCCTTATTGCGTCGCGACCTTCCAATTGTTGTGATCTTTACCCAAAAGTTTGACAAAGTCTAAGATATGGATAAACTCGGAACGCGATATATCATTAGGTAAATCAAACGGCTCCGTTTCTATTTCCCAATAATTCACTTTGTAGAAATATAACAAACCGTCAGATCCTTAGCATAATGTATATCGGGATTCTCTGTAAAATATCCGATTTGCTCAATTTCCATATTATGTCGCTATTATCTAATTCATTCATAAACATTATCAATCTGTCGATATTGATTTTAATTAAGGAAGTATTAACTGAAAACACGGGCTTTCCGTTGTACATATACGGCGTCTCCATCATTGCAATCAATCTTAGCACGAGCGTTAGGATGTCTCCCATGCCGCTTAAATGGTTTTCATTTTTTGCCCGCTCAAAAATTGACGCCCCACAAGAACAAACCATAACCTGTAATGCAACGCTCTGTTATTTATGGTCGAATCTAATGATGCTACATATGTATTTGTCGAAAAAGAGAATTAACACACTCTAAACCTCTTTCGAAATGCTATAATCCCCATTGTTTACTTTTCACTTTGTGAAAAATCCCTTTTGTATGTGGAAATATCGCGGAACAAATTTATTTAAAAGTATAACAGTTTATAGTTTTAATAAGATGCCTGTAAAAGATACAACCGAGAGTTTTGTAGAAAAGGCAAAAGCCAAGCATGGAGACAAATATAACTACGCCAATGTAGAATACATTGATAACTCAACAAGGGTTTCGATAGTTTGCCTTTCTTGCAAAACGGTGTTTACTCAAACACCCCATGACCATTTATCAGGTTGCGGGTGTAAATTGTGTAAAATCCAAACAATTAAAGATAAAAATAGACATACCAAAGAAGAGTTTATAGAAAGAGCGAAAGCAAAGCACGGTGAACAGTATGGATATGATGAGGTCGACTATATTAACAGTCAAACAAAGGTTAAAATCTATTGCTTTGAATGCAATCATTTTTATTTTCAAACGCCAAACAGTCATATAATGGGGAGTGGATGTCCCCAAAAAGGCATTAAAACAATGAAACAAAAGCAGAGATTGACAAAAGACACATTTGTTGCAAAGGCAACAGAAGCCCATAATGGAAAATATGATTATCAGCATGCAGACTATGTGAATTCAAAAGTAAAAGTTAAGATACAGTGTCTGACTTGTGAGCAATTCTTTTTAATGGAACCGGCAAACCATTTAAGCGGACAGGGTTGTAAACATTGTAGTCATAGAAAACGTTCCGAGACTTTCAGGTTAACAACGCGACAGTTTGTAGAAAAAGCAAGAGAGGTGCATGGAGATGATTATGATTACTCAAAGGTCAATTATATTGATTCGAAAACAAAAGTTAACCTAACTTGCCGAAAATGTAATAGTGAGTTCTCTCAGGTTCCAAATTATCATCTTTCACAAAAAAGCGGCTGTCCCCACTGTAAATCATCACATGGAGAACGGGAAATAAAAAGGTATTTAGAAGATTTGGACATTGCTCACAAGACAGAGTATATGTTTTCTGATTGCTTTTATAAAAATAAATTGAGGTTTGACTTTTTCATACCAAGCCTGAACATTGTTATAGAGTTTGACGGTCAACAACATTTTGAACCTGTTAAGTGGTTTGGGGGAGAAGAAGGATTTAAAATAACACAGATTAGAGATGGAATTAAAAACAGATACTGTGAGACTCATAATTTAAAGCTTTTAAGAATACCATACACTGAAAAAAACATAAAAGGATGTATTGACCAATTCTTAAAGACTCTCTGAAAAAAAAGATATTTCCACATACAAAAGGGATTTTTCACAAAGTGAAAAGTAAACAATGGGGATTATAGCATTTCGAAAGAGGTTTAGAGTGTGTTAATTCTCTTTTTCGACAAATACATATGTAGCATCATTAGATTCGACCATAAATAACAGAGCGTTGCATTACAGGTTATGGTTTGTTCTTGTGGGGCGTCAATTTTTGAGCGGGCAAAAAATGAAAACCATTTAAGCGGCATGGGAGACATCCTAACGCTCGTGCTAAGATTGATTGCAATGATGGAGACGCCGTATATGTACAACGGAAAGCCCGTGTTTTCAGTTAATACTTCCTTAATTAAAATCAATATCGACAGATTGATAATGTTTATGAATGAATTAGATAATAGCGACATAATATGGAAAATTGAGCAAATCGGATATTTTACAGAGAATCCCGATATACATTATGCTAAGGGATCTGACGGTTTGTTATATTTCTACAAAGTGAATTATTGGGAAATAGAAACGGAGCCGTTTGATTTACCTAATGATATATCGCGTTCCGAGTTTATCCATATCTTAGACTTTGTCAAACTTTTGGGTAAAGATCACAACAATTGGGAAGGTCGCGACGCAATAAGGAAGTTAATATTAAGGTCATTTCTTTCAGAATGCGAATGTTATCGGAACAGGAAAGAGTGAAAACGCTTTAATTTTCAAAACTACCTATACAGGACATTGTAGCTGTTTGCGTAGATCGAAACATAAACCTACACGATCCTGTGGAGGTTTGCAAAAAAGACCCTTTTTAAAGTGCGTTTAACAATAGGTCACACATTGTGATATTCTTCGTTTTGCTAATTTCTCTTGGAGACGTTCCCTAACAGATCCTGTGACTGTATTATGATATTTAGTATTTCTATTATCAGCATCAAATGACAAGATCATGTTTTGAAAAAGGTCTTTTAATTTTTGCTTTCTTGATGGTCTTCGTATTTCAGTGTTACCATAAGCGATTTGGGTAAATTCTTTACAGAAGTCTTCGAATTTCTCCATACATCTGTTTTCCGGATTCTCAAAGAATCGCGTATAAAAAAGAAGGGCGTCATGCTCTCTGATAGCGTAGAAGCTCTTCATTTTAAATGTTTTTTTTGTTTCTATTAATCATGCGTTACAATTGTTTTTTATATTATTCAGCGTGTTAGATTCTCTGAATTCTGACCTTTACGCCTTTTGGAACCTTAACAGTGATGCATTCCGATGGTTCGACACGCTGTTTTTTCTTGTATAAATCAGGGTAGGTTCTCTCATAGTATTCTCGTATTCCTTTTAAGTCCATCTTGCGTGCAAGTGGTTTTAACTCTTCCGGAAGGTCTTTAATGAGATATTCACCCATGTCGATGCGTTCGGGGAGTTTGCAAGCCATCTTAATTATCAAATGAATATATCACAACAACCTTATATGTAGTTAAGATGTCATTTTTTCACTTTTTCCGATGTCTTACCTACATTCTATAACGCCAACAAATGATAACAAGAGAGAACATGTGATATCTATGTATTAATAAGAAGGTTACGTTGAGGTTACACAAGTTACGCAAGGAGAAACGTTACGTAACCCAAAATAATAGAGAAATGACACCATAATGTCGTAGAGGTTACGCAAGTTACGCGGTTACGCAAGTTTTAGACCTTCACCTATAAAAAGACCCCCCTCCAAATTTTCAGAAAGAATTCAAAAAGTTGCGTAACCGTAACTCACAGCTGTGAAATAAAGAGAAATTCGGTATATCAATACTGAAAATGGTAACAAATTAACGGAACCGCTACGTAACCTCTCTGAGTAACTCCGAGTAACTCCGAGAAACCTTAAAGTAACCTTCTATTAAGAACCGAGTCTTACGGTTCATGATCATAAAAAAGATATCAATAGTATATTTTCCAATAAGTTTTATTCCACATCTTCGTCATCGTCTTCAAAATCGTTAGCGCGGTTCTTTGTGAGACCGAGATAAACACGCTTCGATTTTCCACCAACCTTTTTTACAGTCGAGCCGATCTTAAACACCTCCATCACCTTATTGCTTACAGCTCGTCCTGTTATCGCTGCTCTTCTATCAACATCTCTCATCGTATTTGAGCAATCCTTAAACAGATCGTCACATATTATGTATTTCGTGTTATCCTCCGCCAAAGCGTAGTTGTCCCTTAGGAATGTGCCGATACGGTCGCTGTCCGCGAGATAATTAGCGGAATGTTCGAGGATGCATTGGGGCGGATGGTCGATTATATGATTAACATCATGGTTTTTAAGCATGTCTATGAGAATCTCCATGTTTGCCCTGCGCCATTCACCATTTACGTCATTATCGGGATTCAACAACCCGGTAAGGTCTTTATCCGCTTTCTTCTGTCCGGGCTTAGGTTCGACGGCATAGACCTGCTGAAATGGAACAGAACGGAAGCGGCGCGCTACTGCATTGTCGGGCTGATCAAATTCGAGGTTATTATTACAGAGGATGACGATAACAAACATCGGAGCAAATGAAATTGGTTCTTTGAAAAGGGTTCTTACTGTGATCTCATCACAACCTGTGAAATTCTTGATTTGTCCCGCCAACAGTTTGCTACCCGTGTTTGGTTCGTTTGTATGGACGAGCCTAACACCTTGCTTATTCGCAAGTTCCGGAATCATTCCATTACCTTTATCCTCCTTCGTGAAAATCCCAATGCTCATATTTCGTGAGTAGTCGCCAAATGTCTTATGCATGAAATTTTCGATTACGCTCTTTCCGTTCGAGCCGATACCCGTAAACATATAGAAAACTGCATGTTATTTTTACCCGTTAGAGACTTGGCATAAACAGCCTTAATGTATCTTGCAAGTTCGACATTGTCACCTGTGATATCCATGTAGAAGTCATTGAGTCGTTTGACCTTCTCAGGATCCACCGGAATATCATAGTTATAACAGACTGTCTTAGTCATCATATCAGAAGAACGACCATTACGGAACTCAAACGTGTTAAGATCATAAACGCCATCGTCAAAGCCAACAACATTCGCGACTGAATCCAACCTATCGGCAAATGTCTCATCGTAAAGGTCATGAGAGAGATATGTAAGAAGTCCTTTCGTGTAACCTCCACAGTTAAGTTTTTGCGCAATTTTTGCACAGGCGGCTGCCTTTACTGCGAATTCCTTTTTATCGCTCTGTTCCTCCGCCTTTGCCGCCTTGGTAGCCCAATGGTTCTCCCGGTCTAAGTATGCTTTCCCGACAACCTCACCGATAAGAGTTATCATACCACCATCATACTTATTATCTACCTTCCAAAATCCGGTTTTCTCATTCAGGATCAACCACAGACCACGTGAAAACCGCACTTTGTAGCCAATTAATGCTTTACAGATCTTGCTAACAGGAAGTGGGAGACCTTGACTTAATAGCGTCTTATCCATTTCTAATTTGATTTGAGCCATCTTATCATTCATGGCGCTAACATCGGAATAGTCATTCTCATCCATACACACCTCCTCATCGATAAATGCAAACTGTCGGCTTGGTTTAAACAGTCCATAATACGTGTCCGGGTTATCCTCTCTCAGATAATGCACAAGTGAGCCGAAAGTTATAGTTTTGTTTTCGGAACCGGATTTTTTGCCTTTGCGGATACTCATCCATTTGTTCGCGCATTCATCATAATCATACTTAGGGCTTTTCTCGGAGTATTCGTGAAACAGCGCCTCCTGTTTCGTGGGTGGTATATTGTTTTCCTCTCCAACATTCGCGATTGCGAAACCAACATTAAGCCAACCTTCGTATGTATCCGATCTTTCAGCACTAAGACCCATCACGACTTCTCTCAGTTTCTCAAATGAAACGTTATTAGACTCCTCCGGCTGCTCTTCACTCTCCGTTTTCTTTGTTGTTTTTTTGCTTGTCGTCGCCGTCTCCTTCTTCTTTGTTGTGGTCTCCTTCTTGGTCGTCTCCTTCTTGGTCGTCTCCTTCTTGGTTTCAGTCTTGCCTTCCTCCTTCATTTGCTCTTTTGCAACTTCCGCCTTTGCCGACCGTTCGTTTTTCTCATCTTGGGTTAGGTTAGCATCAAACATATACATGTTTGATTCATCGATAAGCACAGTGGGGCAATCCGTGAATTGCGCGAAAAAGTCGCTGTCATACATGGTTTCACAATCCACGAATTTGGTAAATACTACATCCTTATCAACATCGCGTTTAGTCTTGTTTTGGGAATCCAACCATTTACCCTTGCAACTACCCAGACAAACAAGCGCCTGCCTTGTCTTATAAACGAGTGGGTCATAATCCACCTTTGGCGTAAGTCCGATTACATTTAAGAATTTCGGGATGTCTTCATGACGACAGCACAGATCGGTAAAGACGAAATGCCCCGATACCTTAAATTGGGTCACGTCTTCCTTAACGAAATGGATAGGACGATGACGCACGGACACAGCAATGGTAGCACCGGTGAGTTCGTGTAGTCTCTTGCGCATTTCACGAATGATTTCATCGGCTTCCTTGTAGTTATCGGCAACATCCGGTTTAAGATCCACATAGCCGTCATAATCCAGATAGACACGTGTTATTTCGTTTGGCTGAATGCATTCGGCGTAGGTCGGTTTTTTGCCTTTCTTCAAATCATCATTAATCCTTTCCGTAATCTGATGGTCGAAATACTCTATGACAGTCTCGCTGTCAGTATTCGGAGTGAGACAATGTAGGAAAGAACCCCAATTATGTTTCTCAGGTGTAAATTTGCACAGGTTACCGAGTCTCTCACAGGGAGTTGCGATTTTCGTGTTAGCATTCATTTTTCGCGATTGATTCTTAAATTTCTCAGAGAAAATAATCCGAGGAAGTGAGAAACTCCCAGGTTTAAATTATCTTCTCGGGATGTCCTTAAATGCTTTTCGGTTGCCCACGGCACTTTAATGATTTGGCTTAGGTTATAAAAAGGAGAAAGTAAAGCGTCAATTTTTGCGCTCCCATCAATCAATTCGCTACGCTTTTTTCCGATAAAGATGTGATCGGGTCGGGATACTTTCGAGGTCTTCCCGATTTCTTAGGCACTGTTTGCACTTTGGGTTTTGGCTCCGTCTTCTTCTCACGCCTTTTCTGTTTCAGGTAATTGTTTGCACTCTCAATTCTCTTTTTTCTATATTCCGCGTCCTCTTCATATCGACGACGTAAATATATGGCTCTCTTTTCCAGCTCCTCAGCTGTCAGTATTGTTTTTTCGCCATTTGCGAGTCTCTCTTCTTTCTTCTTCTGATAAGCTACACGTTTTCTTTCCCTGTCTTTCTCTCTTCTCAACCTTGCCTTTTCTTCCTGTTCTTCAATTGATAACTCAGGTTTCTTTTTTCCAATCTCTACAAACGGGTCGCCTTTCTGAATAGCGATAAGCTCTTGGTTTGATTTCCGAGTATTCGCCATTGATTCTCTAATGGAAGGTAAGAAATTATTCCCTTTCACTTCTCTTTTAAGTCAAACCCTTAAATACCTTTCTGTGTTTTACAGTGTCAATTTTTGGACATCAACCGTAAAACTTGTAACAAAATTTAACATGTAACAGTTAAGTGTAACATGGAAGACGTGGAATACATCGAAATTGTTATGGATGAAACGGAAATGGGCGAATATCAACATGAGATGGGCAAATATCAACATGGGATGGACAAATATCAACATGGGATTGGCGAATATCAACATGGGATTGGCGAATATCAACATGGGATGTCTGATGTGGAAGCGTATTTAATGCATAGTTACAGGTTAAGTAATGACGGTGATTATACACCTTCCGATGTAATCCATGCTGAAATAGAAGAGCTTATAGACTTTCCGATTTCAAAAACAGCCATCGGAATCGTGATTAAGCGCATTTTCGGGATTAAATCACATGCTGTAAGAATTGATGGCGTTCTCAAAAGAGTGTTCGACATTGAAAAAACTCTAAGCTAATTAAAGAAACTGTAACAGATAGTAGCACAACCAAATGAATTTAAACGATATATTGACGTTTTCACAGTCTATTTCGCCATATCCCATAGTCAATGCATCAGATAAACTGAATGATAAGAATTATACGAAATTCTTAATGAAAGCCAACGAAAGACAGATTATATACTTTATTCAAAGAACCGCAAGAATAAAGGGGTATTTGATGCATGGAAGCAAAAGGCGGGATATCATGCCCTTCAACCTATTCGTTTTGCATTCTCATATAAACACCGTTACATGTTAGTCCCATATCTTGATGAGGAGAACACCAAATGGTTCGTAGATATCATTATTAAGTCATTCGCGAGGGAAAACTTTGAGAGTCCGAATGAAACATGTCCTATCTGTCTTGAAAACATTGACACTAACATAAATAATAAAGGCTGTATCGTTTGCAATACTCTTATTTGTCCTAATTGTTTCCTCTCTTCACTTGAATCACATGAGAATGCTAAGTGTTCAGTTTGTAGAACTAAACTATTTTTTGACGGAATGGAAGCATTAGAACCTAAGTTATATGCAAATGGATAATAAAGATGAATAATGTTAAATAATAAGGTTACGTTAAGGTTACACAAGTTACGTAGATAAAAACGTTACGTAACCAAAAATAACAGAGAAAAGACACCATAATGTCGTAGAGGTTACGCAAGTTACGCGGTTACGCAAGTTTTCACTATTTTATCTGAGAGAGACCCCCCCGCCATTTTTTAAAAAGAATTTAAAAAGTTGCGTAACCGTAACCGCCAGTGTTAAAAATACTAAATCTCCTGTATTATAACACTGAAAGTCGTCTTGCAGTTGTAAAATATCTACGTAACCTGTTGCGTAACTCCTCTGTAACTTCTTGTAACCTCTATGTAACCGATGCAAAAAATGACAACCCGCCAAAATAGACAGTGTAACCTACAATGACTTCACGGATTCCCGACGCTTTCATAGAACAGCTTCAAAATCCCGATTTATCACAGGATGACCGCAGTAGCATTATTTACGAGAACCTTGTTAAGAAAAACGACGGGTGTAATATCAACCAACTACCCGGATATTTACAGAGACAGTTTATAAAGAAGGTTTCCCGATTCATTGATTTCGATGAGAACACACCCGGGGAAATATCGAAAGCGATTCAAAGGGGGAAGGCACGACATGATGGTAGCATTATAACATTCAGATTGAGGCAGAAGCTTGAAAACCGCACACAGAAGTAATAAAAATAGCGCTTGCGCTATCGATGAAATTCACATGGTCTTAATTTTAGCGATCGTATTCACTACATCTATCATTACATCGATTGCATCAATATACTGTTTAACATTTTGTAGTCTTTCATGGTCTTGTCTTTTTGTGTGTTTAAGATCAACCTCCCGATGGATAAGCTCAATCTTCTTATTATGCAATGTCGCCAAAGTTACCCAATGTCCATTATTCATTTTCTCTTTCATGTCAGAGCGGCACACTCAGAAAAACTTTTATCTTCCATCAATTTTTACATTAATCACGTTGCGTCTTTATGTCATTACGACAGATCGGACATTTAAAGCTCTCTGATCTCTTCAACTGTAAAAAGCATGTGTTGCACATTTTGGCGAAACATGTCAAACAAGACATTTGTATTTTAGTTTTACAGTCATCAAGGCATATGACGCACTCCTTAGTTTCATTAGATTGCGCAGGTAGGTTAATAGACCATTTAGAGATGATCTTAGAGATAAACGATTTACACGATGTTTCAGTAAGAACCGGAACAAGAATATAGTGAGTCTCTAATGTGAGAAAGCAGACGAAACGGGTATTAGGTGAATAACCCAAGTTTTTACGAAACATTTCGAAATACGCACGATGTTTAGTATCATACGGCACAATACAGATAGTGTTAGGGTTTGCCTTCTTTAAAGATAGGTCAGCATCGATGAGAACAGGAATATGGGTAATACTCTTAATGTAGGTCAGGATATCCGACGCGTTCATATTGTACATTCCGCTGTATCTCACTTATTGTTTAAGTTTTAAGATTTGCTTCATTTTTTCATCGCTTCACAAGCGGATCCTATCGCTTCTCGTGACATGATCTTATGTATCGCACCCGCTACCGTTTGATAACAGATGACATTTTTAAGATGTTATAATAAGGTTACGTTAAGGTTACACAGGTTACGTAAGTAAAAACGTTACGTAACCTTAAAAATACCAAAAAGACACCATAAATCTCGTGAGGTTACGCAAGTTACGCGGTTACGCAAGTTTTAGACCTTCACCTATAAAAAGACCCCCAGCCATTTTTTAAAGAGAATTCAAAAAGTTGCGTAACCGTAACCTCAATGGATCTAAATGGTTATTTTTATCGATTACCACACTGAAAATGGTGTGGTTTATCGAAAAATCACTACGTAACCTCACCTGTAACCCCGCGTAACCAAGTGTAACCGCCGTGTAACTGTTGTGTAACCGCAGTTTTCCAATTGTTTAACCAAAACTTTACAGAGAAGGATTTATGAAAAATTGACAATCTTTTTAACATCTGATTACAAATGGATCAATTCATTTATTTCGGAAACACCACAAACGAGCCGCACCATTACTACGGCGCTTACATGTTGGATATAAGCAACCTCCGTAATACTTGTTTCAGATCACTATTAGATATCAAAGATTGTGGCGTTAAATTCGATGATGACACAGGGTATTGGTTTGTTTGCTACAAGTTTCACAGAATCTTAAAGCACTTTCCTACAATAAACCCCATCGTTATCGATCCTGATTATCATAATCGCCCGAAACGTCTATATTTCGTTGGTGACATAAAAACTAAACTACCTGAAATAGAAGCTAAACGTATATTTACCCAGGCATCATTACGTAAATACATTAAAAACCAAGGCGCTTTATTTGATAAGCGACACCGTCTATGGTATGTCACCGATCCTGAAAATGAGATATGCAAGATCTTTAAGATGTTCGATTGTGATCATCTAACATCTCTACGTGGTTAAAGATAAGCAATTATCATGTATCATTTTTAGTTATCATGATATCATAGTATAACAGTGATTAAATGTAAGAATAACAAGGTTACGTTAAGGTTACACAAGTTACGTAAGTAAAAACGTTACGTAACCTAAAAGTATAGAGAAATGACACCATAATGTCGTAGAGGTTACGCAAGTTACGTGGTTACGCAAGTTTTAGACCTTCACCTATAAAAAGACCCCAGCCAAATTTTCAGAAAGAATTCAAAAAGTTGCGTAACCGTAACTCACAGTGACAAAATAGCGATAAATCAACCATTTTAACACTGAGAATGGTCTTAGTAATCGTAAAATATCTACGTAACCCATCACGTAACTCCATGTAACTTTTTAAACATTAATGTAACCTTCACATAAAAGTACGATCGAATACATAGAAGAGCAAAACAGTTTAATACAAGCAATTCGACAAAATGCACCACAGATACAATTTTATAACCGTAAAAAACAAAATCCCAGTGAAAGGATTCCTTTGTTTTCTAACAATAACATTGATCAGCTATTGTAACAAAAGGACATAATATATCATTTTACTACAATAGCTTTCTACAATGACATCTCCCCAAGATTCCCCCTATTATTAAAGTGGACTCAAGGTTGACTCATATTAATCGTAAAAGTAGTAATAGTATATGGATTTTGTTACGAATTCAATACAAGGGTTGACTAAGTGGGTTGAGTTGACTCAAATTTCACAGGAAATAACAATGAATCAGAGTATAAAATGCATTTTTTGAATCAACTACACAACTAACACTGAGATTTTCACAATATAAGAGGTCCTTACTGAATATGGTATGTGTCACACCCAATTATTTCAAAAATCCTAAGGGTCCCCCTTAGAATCATTAAAACATGATAAAAACATATAAGTTTCATGTATAATTACGATTGGATTCAATAAGAGATCGATTTGTTTTATTTAACAAATGAATCATTTATGGATCTTAATCGAGTTTAGCGATATATTTCCGATTAAATGAATTAAATTTAATTAAATTTAATCGAGAAAGTACATGAATATAATATCGATTAAATCAATTAACAAACAGACCAATCACACATAGTAAAATGCGGAGTTTTAACCAGAGGCAAGATCTAATTGAGATTCAGTTATAATATTCGGAAATATATACAGATTATCGATACGCAAGTTACGCAGAGGTTACGCAAGTTACGCGGTTACGCAAGTTTTAGACCTTCACCTATAAAAGACCCCCTCCAAATTTTCAGAAAGAATTCAAAAAGTTGCGTAACCGTAACTCACAGCTGTGAAATAAAGAGAAATTCGGTATATCAATACTGAAAATGGTAACAAATTAACGGAACCGCTACGTAACCTCTCTGAGTAACTCCGAGTAACTCCGAGAAACCTTAAAGTAACCTTCTATTAAGAACCGAGTCTTACGGTTCATGATCATAAAAAAGATATCAATAGTATATTTTCCAATAAGTTTTATTCCACATCTTCGTCATCGTCTTCAAAATCGTTAGCGCGGTTCTTTGTGAGACCGAGATAAACACGCTTCGATTTTCCACCAACCTTTTTTACAGTCGAGCCGATCTTAAACACCTCCATCACCTTATTGCTTACAGCTCGTCCTGTTATCGCTGCTCTTCTATCAACATCTCTCATCGTATTTGAGCAATCCTTAAACAGATCGTCACATATTATGTATTTCGTGTTATCCTCCGCCAAAGCGTAGTTGTCCCTTAGGAATGTGCCGATACGGTCGCTGTCCGCGAGATAATTAGCGGAATGTTCGAGGATGCATTGGGCGGATGGTCGATTATATGATTAACATCATGGTTTTTAAGCATGTCTATGAGAATCTCCATGTTTGCCCTGCGCCATTCACCATTTACGTCATTATCGGGATTCAACAACCCGGTAAGGTCTTTATCCGCTTTCTTCTGTCCGGGCTTAGGTTCGACGGCATAGACCTGCTGAAATGGAACAGAACGGAAGCGGCGCGCTACTGCATTGTCGGGCTGATCAAATTCGAGGTTATTATTACAGAGGATGACGATAACAAACATCGGAGCAAATGAAATTGGTTCTTTGAAAAGGGTTCTTACTGTGATCTCATCACAACCTGTGAAATTCTTGATTTGTCCCGCCAACAGTTTGCTACCCGTGTTTGGTTCGTTTGTATGGACGAGCCTAACACCTTGCTTATTCGCAAGTTCCGGAATCATTCCATTACCTTTATCCTCCTTCGTGAAAATCCCAATGCTCATATTTCGTGAGTAGTCGCCAAATGTCTTATGCATGAAATTTTCGATTACGCTCTTTCCGTTCGAGCCGATACCCGTAAACATATAGAAAAACTGCATGTTATTTTTACCCGTTAGAGACTTGGCATAAACAGCCTTAATGTATCTTGCAAGTTCGACATTGTCACCTGTGATATCCATGTAGAAGTCATTGAGTCGTTTGACCTTCTCAGGATCCACCGGAATATCATAGTTATAACAGACTGTCTTAGTCATCATATCAGAAGAACGACCATTACGGAACTCAAACGTGTTAAGATCATAAACGCCATCGTCAAAGCCAACAACATTCGCGACTGAATCCAACCTATCGGCAAATGTCTCATCGTAAAGGTCATGAGAGAGATATGTAAGAAGTCCTTTCGTGTAACCTCCACAGTTAAGTTTTTGCGCAATTTTTGCACAGGCGGCTGCCTTTACTGCGAATTCCTTTTTATCGCTCTGTTCCTCCGCCTTTGCCGCCTTGGTAGCCCAATGGTTCTCCCGGTCTAAGTATGCTTTCCCGACAACCTCACCGATAAGAGTTATCATACCACCATCATACTTATTATCTACCTTCCAAAATCCGGTTTTCTCATTCAGGATCAACCACAGACCACGTGAAAACCGCACTTTGTAGCCAATTAATGCTTTACAGATCTTGCTAACAGGAAGTGGGAGACCTTGACTTAATAGCGTCTTATCCATTTCTAATTTGATTTGAGCCATCTTATCATTCATGGCGCTAACATCGGAATAGTCATTCTCATCCATACACACCTCCTCATCGATAAATGCAAACTGTCGGCTTGGTTTAAACAGTCCATAATACGTGTCCGGGTTATCCTCTCTCAGATAATGCACAAGTGAGCCGAAAGTTATAGTTTTGTTTTCGGAACCGGATTTTTTGCCTTTGCGGATACTCATCCATTTGTTCGCGCATTCATCATAATCATACTTAGGGCTTTTCTCGGAGTATTCGTGAAACAGCGCCTCCTGTTTCGTGGGTGGTATATTGTTTTCCTCTCCAACATTCGCGATTGCGAAACCAACATTAAGCCAACCTTCGTATGTATCCGATCTTTCAGCACTAAGACCCATCACGACTTCTCTCAGTTTCTCAAATGAAACGTTATTAGACTCCTCCGGCTGCTCTTCACTCTCCGTTTTCTTTGTTGTTTTTTTGCTTGTCGTCGCCGTCTCCTTCTTCTTTGTTGTGGTCTCCTTCTTGGTCGTCTCCTTCTTGGTCGTCTCCTTCTTGGTTTCAGTCTTGCCTTCCTCCTTCATTTGCTCTTTTGCAACTTCCGCCTTTGCCGACCGTTCGTTTTTCTCATCTTGGGTTAGGTTAGCATCAAACATATACATGTTTGATTCATCGATAAGCACAGTGGGGCAATCCGTGAATTGCGCGAAAAAGTCGCTGTCATACATGGTTTCACAATCCACGAATTTGGTAAATACTACATCCTTATCAACATCGCGTTTAGTCTGTTTTGGGAATCCAACCATTTACCCTTGCAACTACCCAGACAAACAAGCGCCTGCCTTGTCTTATAAACGAGTGGGTCATAATCCACCTTTGGCGTAAGTCCGATTACATTTAAGAATTTCGGGATGTCTTCATGACGACAGCACAGATCGGTAAAGACGAAATGCCCCGATACCTTAAATTGGGTCACGTCTTCCTTAACGAAATGGATAGGACGATGACGCACGGACACAGCAATGGTAGCACCGGTGAGTTCGTGTAGTCTCTTGCGCATTTCACGAATGATTTCATCGGCTTCCTTGTAGTTATCGGCAACATCCGGTTTAAGATCCACATAGCCGTCATAATCCAGATAGACACGTGTTATTTCGTTTGGCTGAATGCATTCGGCGTAGGTCGGTTTTTTGCCTTTCTTCAAATCATCATTAATCCTTTCCGTAATCTGATGGTCGAAATACTCTATGACAGTCTCGCTGTCAGTATTCGGAGTGAGACAATGTAGGAAAGAACCCCAATTATGTTTCTCAGGTGTAAATTTGCACAGGTTACCGAGTCTCTCACAGGGAGTTGCGATTTTCGTGTTAGCATTCATTTTTCGCGATTGATTCTTAAATTTCTCAGAGAAAATAATCCGAGGAAGTGAGAAACTCCCAGGTTTAAATTATCTTCTCGGGATGTCCTTAAATGCTTTTCGGTTGCCCACGGCACTTTAATGATTTGGCTTAGGTTATAAAAAGGAGAAAGTAAAGCGTCAATTTTTGCGCTCCCATCAATCAATTCGCTACGCTTTTTTCCGATAAAGATGTGATCGGGTCGGGATACTTTCGAGGTCTTCCCGATTTCTTAGGCACTGTTTGCACTTTGGGTTTTGGCTCCGTCTTCTTCTCACGCCTTTTCTGTTTCAGGTAATTGTTTGCACTCTCAATTCTCTTTTTTCTATATTCCGCGTCCTCTTCATATCGACGACGTAAATATATGGCTCTCTTTTCCAGCTCCTCAGCTGTCAGTATTGTTTTTTCGCCATTTGCGAGTCTCTCTTCTTTCTTCTTCTGATAAGCTACACGTTTTCTTTCCCTGTCTTTCTCTCTTCTCAACCTTGCCTTTTCTTCCTGTTCTTCAATTGATAACTCAGGTTTCTTTTTTCCAATCTCTACAAACGGGTCGCCTTTCTGAATAGCGATAAGCTCTTGGTTTGATTTCCGAGTATTCGCCATTGATTCTCTAATGGAAGGTAAGAAATTATTCCCTTTCACTTCTCTTTTAAGTCAAACCCTTAAATACCTTTCTGTGTTTTACAGTGTCAATTTTTGGACATCAACCGTAAAACTTGTAACAAAATTTTAACATGTAACAGTTAAGTGTAACATGGAAGACGTGGAATACATCGAAATTGTTATGGATGAAACGGAAATGGGCGAATATCAACATGAGATGGGCAAATATCAACATGGGATGGACAAATATCAACATGGGATTGGCGAATATCAACATGGGATTGGCGAATATCAACATGGGATGTCTGATGTGGAAGCGTATTTAATGCATAGTTACAGGTTAAGTAATGACGGTGATTATACACCTTCCGATGTAATCCATGCTGAAATAGAAGAGCTTATAGACTTTCCGATTTCAAAAACAGCCATCGGAATCGTGATTAAGCGCATTTTCGGGATTAAATCACATGCTGTAAGAATTGATGGCGTTCTCAAAAGAGTGTTCGACATTGAAAAAACTCTAAGCTAATTAAAGAAACTGTAACAGATAGTAGCACAACCAAATGAATTTAAACGATATATTGACGTTTTCACAGTCTATTTCGCCATATCCCATAGTCAATGCATCAGATAAACTGAATGATAAGAATTATACGAAATTCTTAATGAAAGCCAACGAAAGACAGATTATATACTTTATTCAAAAGAACCGCAAGAATAAAGGGGTATTTGATGCATGGAAGCAAAAGGCGGGATATCATGCCCTTCAACCTATTCGTTTTGCATTCTCATATAAACACCGTTACATGTTAGTCCCATATCTTGATGAGGAGAACACCAAATGGTTCGTAGATATCATTATTAAGTCATTCGCGAGGGAAAACTTTGAGAGTCCGAATGAAACATGTCCTATCTGTCTTGAAAACATTGACACTAACATAAATAATAAAGGCTGTATCGTTTGCAATACTCTTATTTGTCCTAATTGTTTCCTCTCTTCACTTGAATCACATGAGAATGCTAAGTGTTCAGTTTGTAGAACTAAACTATTTTTTGACGGAATGGAAGCATTAGAACCTAAGTTATATGCAAATGGATAATAAAGATGAATAATGTTAAATAATAAGGTTACGTTAAGGTTACACAAGTTACGTAGATAAAAACGTTACGTAACCAAAAATAACAGAGAAAAGACACCATAATGTCGTAGAGGTTACGCAAGTTACGCGGTTACGCAAGTTTTCACTATTTTATCTGAGAGAGACCCCCCCGCCATTTTTTAAAAAGAATTTAAAAAGTTGCGTAACCGTAACCGCCAGTGTTAAAAATACTAAATCTCCTGTATTATAACACTGAAAGTCGTCTTGCAGTTGTAAAATATCTACGTAACCTGTTGCGTAACTCCTCTGTAACTTCTTGTAACCTCTATGTAACCGATGCAAAAAATGACAACCCGCCAAAATAGACAGTGTAACCTACAATGACTTCACGGATTCCCGACGCTTTCATAGAACAGCTTCAAAATCCCGATTTATCACAGGATGACCGCAGTAGCATTATTTACGAGAACCTTGTTAAGAAAAACGACGGGTGTAATATCAACCAACTACCCGGATATTTACAGAGACAGTTTATAAAGAAGGTTTCCCGATTCATTGATTTCGATGAGAACACACCCGGGGAAATATCGAAAGCGATTCAAAGGGGGAAGGCACGACATGATGGTAGCATTATAACATTCAGATTGAGGCAGAAGCTTGAAAACCGCACACAGAAGTAATAAAAATAGCGCTTGCGCTATCGATGAAATTCACATGGTCTTAATTTTAGCGATCGTATTCACTACATCTATCATTACATCGATTGCATCAATATACTGTTTAACATTTTGTAGTCTTTCATGGTCTTGTCTTTTTGTGTGTTTAAGATCAACCTCCCGATGGATAAGCTCAATCTTCTTATTATGCAATGTCGCCAAAGTTACCCAATGTCCATTATTCATTTTCTCTTTCATGTCAGAGCGGCACACTCAGAAAAACTTTTATCTTCCATCAATTTTTACATTAATCACGTTGCGTCTTTATGTCATTACGACAGATCGGACATTTAAAGCTCTCTGATCTCTTCAACTGTAAAAAGCATGTGTTGCACATTTTGGCGAAACATGTCAAACAAGACATTTGTATTTTAGTTTTACAGTCATCAAGGCATATGACGCACTCCTTAGTTTCATTAGATTGCGCAGGTAGGTTAATAGACCATTTAGAGATGATCTTAGAGATAAACGATTTACACGATGTTTCAGTAAGAACCGGAACAAGAATATAGTGAGTCTCTAATGTGAGAAAGCAGACGAAACGGGTATTAGGTGAATAACCCAAGTTTTTACGAAACATTTCGAAATACGCACGATGTTTAGTATCATACGGCACAATACAGATAGTGTTAGGGTTTGCCTTCTTTAAAGATAGGTCAGCATCGATGAGAACAGGAATATGGGTAATACTCTTAATGTAGGTCAGGATATCCGACGCGTTCATATTGTACATTCCGCTGTATCTCACTTATTGTTTAAGTTTTAAGATTTGCTTCATTTTTTCATCGCTTCACAAGCGGATCCTATCGCTTCTCGTGACATGATCTTATGTATCGCACCCGCTACCGTTTGATAACAGATGACATTTTTAAGATGTTATAATAAGGTTACGTTAAGGTTACACAGGTTACGTAAGTAAAAACGTTACGTAACCTTAAAAATACCAAAAAGACACCATAAATCTCGTGAGGTTACGCAAGTTACGCGGTTACGCAAGTTTTAGACCTTCACCTATAAAAAGACCCCCAGCCATTTTTTTAAAAAGAATTCAAAAAGTTGCGTAACCGTAACCTCAATGGATCTAAATGGTTATTTTTATCGATTACCACACTGAAAATGGTGTGGTTTATCGAAAAATCACTACGTAACCTCACCTGTAACCCCGCGTAACCAAGTGTAACCGCCGTGTAACTGTTGTGTAACCGCAGTTTTCCAATTGTTTAACCAAAACTTTACAGAGAAGGATTTATGAAAAATTGACAATCTTTTTAACATCTGATTACAAATGGATCAATTCATTTATTTCGGAAACACCACAAACGAGCCGCACCATTACTACGGCGCTTACATGTTGGATATAAGCAACCTCCGTAATACTTGTTTCAGATCACTATTAGATATCAAAGATTGTGGCGTTAAATTCGATGATGACACAGGGTATTGGTTTGTTTGCTACAAGTTTCACAGAATCTTAAAGCACTTTCCTACAATAAACCCCATCGTTATCGATCCTGATTATCATAATCGCCCGAAACGTCTATATTTCGTTGGTGACATAAAAACTAAACTACCTGAAATAGAAGCTAAACGTATATTTACCCAGGCATCATTACGTAAATACATTAAAAACCAAGGCGCTTTATTTGATAAGCGACACCGTCTATGGTATGTCACCGATCCTGAAAATGAGATATGCAAGATCTTTAAGATGTTCGATTGTGATCATCTAACATCTCTACGTGGTTAAAGATAAGCAATTATCATGTATCATTTTTAGTTATCATGATATCATAGTATAACAGTGATTAAATGTAAGAATAACAAGGTTACGTTAAGGTTACACAAGTTACGTAAGTAAAAACGTTACGTAACCTAAAAGTATAGAGAAATGACACCATAATGTCGTAGAGGTTACGCAAGTTACGTGGTTACGCAAGTTTTAGACCTTCACCTATAAAAAGACCCCCAGCCAAATTTTCAGAAAGAATTCAAAAAGTTGCGTAACCGTAACTCACAGTGACAAAATAGCGATAAATCAACCATTTTAACACTGAGAATGGTCTTAGTAATCGTAAAATATCTACGTAACCCATCACGTAACTCCATGTAACTTTTTAAACATTAATGTAACCTTCACATAAAAGTACGATCGAATACATAGAAGAGCAAAACAGTTTAATACAAGCAATTCGACAAAATGCACCACAGATACAATTTTATAACCGTAAAAAACAAAATCCCAGTGAAAGGATTCCTTTGTTTTCTAACAATAACATTGATCAGCTATTGTAACAAAAGGACATAATATATCATTTTACTACAATAGCTTTCTACAATGACATCTCCCCAAGATTCCCCCTATTATTAAAGTGGACTCAAGGTTGACTCATATTAATCGTAAAAGTAGTAATAGTATATGGATTTTGTTACGAATTCAATACAAGGGTTGACTAAGTGGGTTGAGTTGACTCAAATTTCACAGGAAATAACAATGAATCAGAGTATAAAATGCATTTTTTGAATCAACTACACAACTAACACTGAGATTTTCACAATATAAGAGGTCCTTACTGAATATGGTATGTGTCACACCCAATTATTTCAAAAATCCTAAGGGTCCCCCCTTAGAATCATTAAAACATGATAAAAACATATAAGTTTCATGTATAATTACGATTGGATTCAATAAGAGATCGATTTGTTTTATTTAACAAATGAATCATTTATGGATCTTAATCGAGTTTAGCGATATATTTCCGATTAAATGAATTAAATTTAATTAAATTTAATCGAGAAAGTACATGAATATAATATCGATTAAATCAATTAACAAACAGACCAATCACACATAGTAAAATGCGGAGTTTTAACCAGAGGCAAGATCTAATTGAGATTCAGTTATAATATTCGGAAATATATACAGATTATCGATAGACTCAGTAAGACTAATCGGAAAATAAGAGAAATTTACGATAAAATATCGAAAAGAATACAAAATAATCGAAATAAATGACTATTCGATAAGATATACACAGATTATCGATTGATTGAAATAGAATATACGAGATATATCAACAAAATCAATTAAGATAAGCCGAGGGTTAAAACTCCGCATTTTACTATGTGTTGAGCAACCTCGGCGGACATTCTCGGTCTTCGGACTCGATGTGCAAGTGCACCTACCGCCGGCGGACCCACAGCAACCGTCAATTTAGCTGTGCGTCCGGCCGCTAATTTTATTCTGGGGTCGAAAATGGGCGGAGAATCTCGTCAGGCGGATTTGAGAACAAGAGCGGAAATTTTGGAAGTGCTCGTCGCGGCGGCGTCCGCGTTCTGCAGCACAGGACTCCCTCTTTTCTCGCCGTCTACAGATCCAGCCGCAGGCCGGAGGGGCCAGACTCGCAAGACGTCGAGGGGCAGCGGCGGCTGCGGGGCCGACGTCAACTGCGAGTTGCGAAGGGACGGAGCCGGTCGATGTCGTTGTTCGGCAGCTCACCCTTCTGAATTGTGGATATGTAAATATTCGGGGACTTTCGATTTGCTGCGGCGAACGTCGCGGGATGGACGCCGAGGACGGCTTTCTTGTGCTGCGGCGAATGTCGCGGGCGCGATCGCGAGTTCGCGATCAACGTGGGGGCGTACCCGCCGCGGGCCTCGAGGGGGTGCCGGCCGCCGGGCGCGGCGTACCCGGTCCCGGAGGGGCCCCCGGCCCGACACGTGCACGGCGGCGCTCAAGGGCCCGAGCCGACGTGGCGCTGAAGGGCCCGAGCCGACGTGGCCAGGGCCTGAGCCGACGTGGCACGCGGTGGCTTAGCCCCGTAAATAGTCAGAGTCTAGTGGACTCGGGCAGACTTGTGATTACCAATTAATCGAGCTTGGTACAGCGTTAACTAAGTAACTTGGGCTTACGTAGCAGCTGTAATTAATACTAGCACTGCGGCTTGCAATCTCATAGCTACGGGCTGCCTGGGACTCGGGCTGGCCTACAGTCGAGTGCATCGCAGGTCCGTACACTGTTGTACGCGGTGTGGGTCTACGTCTCTCCCCTAGACGTGCGAGACGTGACGGCACAGTATACGTAGGGCATGATCGAATGAGATTCTGAAACGGGCCGGGCGGGATTCGAAGGCGTCTTAAATATTACCCGACTTCCAGTATCGGTCGCGAGACCGGTAAAATATATAAATGCGATGCATGAATCGGTAGCGAATTAACGCGATGCATGAATGGACAAATTGAAATTGAAATTGACACTTGTTAACGACCGAAGGGGCCATGAGGGCCGATGATGAGGCCCATGACATCCGATGATCATTTTTTTGGCACTTGGTCGCTTCGGTCGTTGCAATTGGGCCCCTGGCCATGGGGTCCTGACTCCTGAGTCCTGACGCCGCAGTGACGCGCGGTTACATAGGCAATTTTTTGCAACCGCGTCAAAATTTTGAGTTCATCGCCTTGGTGACTGTTCGTGGAATCGAGCTCGATTGCAAGTCTCCACATTCCATGCTAGAACGCCGCCGGGCCGCCGGCCCGCCGCGGCGCCGCGCCGTGCCGCGGCGCGGCGCTTGCAATTGACGACGCCACGCGTACGTGACTTCGCAAGCCCAGACTCTGAGATATCGTGACGTGACTCACGTCTTCGCAAGCCCAGATCTAGATATCGTCGCGATCGATAGCCCAGTAGCTTAATTTTGTATCATAGTATAATACTTAATTAAAATATTGCTTTCAAAACGCTCATAAACTACTGTTTGTACCCCCCGAGGGCCCAGCTGCAGCTTCCGAACTACTAGTACTAGTAGTCTACTACCTACGTACGTATACGGTATACGGTATACGCTATGCGAAAAGCTTCAAAACGCATTTTTTATATAATTTTGTGCCGCATCAATTGCAATGTCACAATTAGGGCCATTTCGCGGCCGGGGTCCGGCCACCGTCCGGGTCGAGCTAATTAATATATATAACCGCATTATGTAATTAATTTCTTCATGTCGACGTCGCATTAAACGTTTTTTTGTTGGTGAATCCGGCCACAGCCTCATTAACTTACTTGCGGACCTCGGCTGCGGTAGGCTGTCACATGTACAGTGCACGTGTCACATCGGAAATATTCGGAGAGCCTCGGAGGGGAGGGCTCAGCGGCTGGCTCGAGCCAGGGGCGAGCTAGGTCGAGCCGGCCAGCCAGGGCTCGAGCCGAGGGGGGGAGAGGCGGCCTCTTATAATTAAGCTTGACGTAAACTAGCTTCTCATTTCTACTAGGCTAGCGCATGTCCGACGGTCGCGGGCCAAACAAATTCATCAAATACAGGCTTGCCTACCTCTACTAGGCTATTCTGTAATATCATGTGCTTTCTGCGTGTATTCGCACGACTCGGCACGTGAACTACGTATACGGTATACGGTAACCGTAACTTGGTAACTGGTATTATTTTAGTCTGGAAGTAATATACTATGATAACACCGTACACGGTACTACGGTAATATACCGTAAAACAGAATATGAAGGTACGCACTTAAAAAGCTTTATTATGTCATCCCCAAATTATTTCGCCTCGGACGGGAGATAACGACATATGCATATATAACGACGGGGACATCATGTTTCGCATAGAGAAGGGTCGGGTTTTAAAACGACATAAATTTGACCGTCATATTATTGTGTTTTACGGTAGTGATCATGACGGTATATACATATACTGAGTATACGTATACGTACGTTACGGTACGTATATACAGGCTGGTACAGCACGAAACTTACCGTTACGTTACGGAAGTCGATCACCTGACCCGCCGGCCCGGCGGGCCGGCTCACCGTCACGCGGTTTGCATTGCAATTGACTCAGTGAGGGATCCCGGAGTCCGGAGTCCGGAGTCCGGACCGGGACTTGACTCGAACTTCGGAAGTTGGCGCCGGCGCCGCAACTTACTAAGTTACTAGTAACTTACTACTACTAACTTAGTACCGTAGTACTAAGTTAACTTGGCGCCGAGTTGCCAAGTTGCAAGTTGGCGCAACTTCGGCAACTTGGCGGCCGCGGCCCGGGCCGGCGCCGCGGCACTGCCGGAAGTCGATCACCTGACCCGCCGGGCCGGCTCACCGTCACGCGGTTTGCATTGCATGTGAATTGACTCAGTGAGGGATCCGGACCGGGACTTGACTCTCAGTGACTCGAAGTTGGCGCCGGCGCCGCAACTTACTAGTTACTACTACTAAGTAGTACTAACTTAGTACTAAGTTAACTTGGCGGCGTTAGTTGGCGCCGATCGCGAGTTGGCGGCCGCGGCCCCGGCACTGCCGGTCAGTGCCGGAGCCGGAGTCTGCGCATGCGGCGCTGCGCATCAAAGTACCATATACACGTACCATATACCGTAGTACCGTAGACTCCGTACTAGAGAGTCCGTAGTACCGTCTGCTGCAGCTGGGGCCCCGACTAGGGTTGCCGTGTCCGATGTCCGCGGACATTGACATGTCCATGTCCGCGGACATGTCATGTCAATGTCCGTGGGTCCGGGTGGACATGTCCGTGGACATTAGGGGGGATACCCCTCGAAACCGGCTGAAACGCGTGCTAAACGTGCTCTAAACACGTTAGCAGAACACTGCTAAAGTTAGCAACACGTCTCTGATGCTTGGAAAGAGGCGGAGGGCAGCGGGAACCTCGCCAAAGCTGCCCCGCCGCCTCACTTAAGCTTTTGGCATTTAATATTATATAATTTAATTTAATTAAATATTCAATGTCCGCGGACATGTCGGCGGGCATGTCCGTGTCCGAATGTCCATGTCCACCGGGTTGACTGACATGTCCATGGAGTGGCATGGACACGGCAACCCTAGCCCCGACCGACTCCACAGGGAAACGCGGTGCAACTAGCCATGTTACCCATGTAATGTTGGTCCGACGGTCGGACTCTTGAATGAGTAAAGTACGTCGTGCGACCCCTCATGATCAGTGATCACTGTGCAGTGTGCACACGTGAGTCTGTGAGTCACTGCGTCAGGCCCGGCCGCCTATATATATAGCTAGGCTCGCCGAGTACCGGGTAGGCTCGCCGAATCGACGTCACGGCGACGGCAATTGCAATTGCAAGTTGCAACTACCGTACTATCCTAGTAGGCTACCGTATATCGCGTACGTATACAGCAACAGCTTCGAAAATTCCCGCCCGGCCGCGGCCGGTAGTGCAGCTTCGAATTCGGAGGCTTCTCACATTGTTGAACTTGTGAAGAGATGGGCAAGAGCAAGGTTAACACGCGTCAACTCGCATGGAAGTGCGTCGAACGTTGTTGATGGCGTGCGCCATTTGATGATGGCGCCGTTTTCAGGGACATGGATCTTATAAAAGATGAGGAGCTCTATGGGAAGTGGGAGGCACGTTTACGTATATCTTTGGAATTTCGGTTGTTCGACCCAAACCCTTTACATGTCTCGATTTGCAGATGCAAATCCCCTACCGTCCAGCTGAAACGTGTTTGGACTGCTGCGGGCTGTGCAAGCCGCCGGCGCCGAGACCCGATGAAGCGCGCCTCATCGTCACGGACCTTCGAATCAAGTAAGCGCTATAGTCTTGCACAGTGGCACGCGAAAGTTGAGACCTTCAACTTTCGGCAGGTACGAGAGCCACCGTTACCGCGGCAGGGCACCACTTGCGATGTTTGGTCTCGGGAACAAGAATGCAACCGAGTCCATGGAGCCGATCAACCCGGATCATGCGAAGCAGTGGACTGAGGAGTATGGTGCGCGTGTTCGGTTAACGAATTCGAATGCAATCCTTTAATTCCGTGGCGCAGAGAGCATCACGCACTTCGTGAAGGACCTCACCGGGTTTTCTGTTTACCGCTCGGTGCGCATGCGTATGCATTACAATCATGATCAGTTATGACATCGAATTCGTCGGTGTGCAGGTGGATCACGCTGAGAAGGACACGTGTTGCATCTGCTGCGGCGGCGGTCACTACGAGTCCAGCGCATTCAAAATCGGCTTCCAGCGGGCTGGCGCCGAGAGCAACCACTGGATCAGCGCCGAAAAGGCCCCTGAGATCGGAAACGTCATCGATCAGATCATGGGCGCCCGCTCGGTTGACAAGGCACGCATTTTTGGATTTGCAGTTGTTGATCGGTCGCGAGGCCTAGGCCTGACTCCGATCGGAGCAGACGTTCCAAGTCAACAAGGCGCCGGGTGCCGTCGTCTTCGGTGGCGCCCCGGCCAAGCGCCTCGATGACGTGCAGCACAGCGGGGCCAAAGTCTATTGATCGTGATCTAGATTGACCGAAGTCTGGACATAGGTGTTTCATTTCGTTTCTAGTTCCTAGAGGACAGTTCGCACAAAATATAATTGCTAAAAGACGGATCCGCTTGCAAAATATGATTAGAATATTCGACAACTTCATTTTCGAATTCAGCCGCAGTTCACAATACACTGGGAGCCAGGAATTAAGTTTACCACATGGTAAACTTGCAACTTCACTCAGTTAGGGCTGACTTTACCACACCTGTCTTTACCCCACCTAGGAAAGCCGCGCGGGGAAGCACTGCTGCCGTGCTAAATGTGCTTAGCTAGGCATAAGTGCACGGGATCCATTGAGCGCCGATGGCCCGGTAGCTTCTGTGGTCCGGCGTGGATGCGAGCACAACTCGTCAAGAGAGCGACGCACGCGGGCTGCCTTGACTGGTTCAAGTGTTCTAAAAGGTCGTTTAGAGACGATTTGCAGCTTTTAAGGGGAGGTTGTTGGGCGGCCCGACCTCGGCCAACTTCACCCAGGCCCGACCATTATGAGCTGGGACGCAGCGCACGGCGCTTCGAATGCGGTAAGCATTGATTTCAGCTACGTTACAACCGAAGTACGGCTGCCACATCGGTGCTCTTGAGACCGATGTCTGCCAATGCATATGGTTGCGTACCGAATGCTCAGACCGAGCGCCGCCAAGGTAGCTGGCGGTGCTAAAGTCTCTAGCTAGCTGGATCGCGCGCTCTAGCTAGTTCTCCGACCACAGGGCGACACCCGAAAGGAGCTGCGCACAATCGTGCATGACGAGACCGGTACCCCTCCCTGGCTTCTCCCCCTGGAGCAAAGTCACCGGAGTAAACTTGCGGAAGCAAAGTCTGGAGCTCTAGCGTGTGCACGTGTGTAATGCTTCAATAGCATGCACACGTGCACATCGTGAATTGAACATGAACTCCATAATACAAGGAGCTCAATCTCCAGCATCGACTTTCCGGCCACAAAAAGCACGGCGGGCTCAAGATCTGCAGGTCCGCGGCCCAGTCTCCATCTTAATGCTTCTGCGGATAGCTCTTTTCGAGCGATGCTAGCTGCAGGCCGATTTTCGAAACTGCCGCTATTGATAAGTGTGCCCATGATACGAGGAGCTCAATCTCCAGCATCGACTTTCCGGCCACAAAAAGCACGGCGGGCTCTGCAGGTCCGCGGCCCAGTCTCCATCTTAATGCTTCTGCGGATAGCTCTTTTCGAACGATGCTAGCTGCAGGCCGATTTTCGAGACTGGCGCTATTGATAAGCGCACTAATGATCCGAGGAGCTCAATCTCCAGCATCGACTTTCCGGTCACAAATAGCACGGCGGGCTCTGCAGGTCCGCGGCCCAGTCTCCATCTTAATGCTTCTGCGGATAGCTCTTTTCGAGCGATGCTAGCTGCAGGCCGATTTTCGAAACTGGCGCTATTGATAAGCGCACTAATGATACGAGGAGCTCAATCTCCAACATCGATATCAACGTTCCGGCCACAAATAGCACGGCGGGCTCTGCAGGTCCGCGGCCCAGTCTCCATCTTAATGCTTCTGCGGATAGCTCTTTTCGAACGATGCTAGCTGCAGGCCGATTTTCGAAACTGGCGCTATTGATAAGCGCACTAATCATTGAATGATACGAGGAGCTCAATCTCCAACATCGATATCCACGTTCCGACCACGAATTGCAAAGCGGCAGCGGGATCTGCAGTTCCGCGGCCCAGTCTCCATCTTAATGCTTCTGCGGATAGCTCTTTTCGAACGATGCTAGCTGCAGGCCGATTTTCGAAACTGCCGCTATTGATAAGTGTGCCCATGATACGAGGAGCTCAATCTCCAGCATCGACTTTCCGGCCACAAATAGCACGGCGGGCTCTGCAGGTCCGCGGCCCAGTCTCCATCTTAATGCTTCTGCGGATAGCTCTTTTCGAACGATGCTAGCTGCAGGCCGATTTTCGAAACTGGCGCTATTGATAAGCGCACTAATGATCCGAGGAGCTCAATCTCCAGCATCGACTTTCCGGTCACAAATAGCACGGCGGGCTCTGCAGGTCCGCGGCCCAGTCTCCATCTTAATGCTTCTGCGGATAGCTCTTTTCGAGCGATGCTAGCTGCAGGCCGATTTTCGAAACTGGCGCTATTGATAAGAGCACTAATGATACGAGGAGCTCAATCTCCAACATCGATATCAACGTTCCGGCCACAAATAGCACGGCGGGCTCTGCAGGTCCGCGGCCCAGTCTCCATCTTAATGCTTCTGCGGATAGCTCTTTTCGAACGATGCTAGCTGCAGGCCGATTTTCGAAACTGGCGCTATTGATAAGCGCACTAATGATACGAGGAGCTCAATCTCCAACATCGATATCCACGTTCCGACCACGAATTGCAAAGCGGCAGCGGGATCTGCAGTTCCGCGGCCCAGTCTCCATCTTAATGCTTCTGCGGATAGCTCTTTTCGAACGATGCTAGCTGCAGGCCGATTTTCGAAACTGCCGCTATTGATAAGTGTGCCCATGATACGAGGAGCTCAATCTCCAGCATCGACTTTCCGGCCACAAAAAGCACGGCGGGCTCTGCAGGTCCGCGGCCCAGTCTCCATCTTAATGCTTCTGCGGATAGCTCTTTTCGAACGATGCTAGCTGCAGGCCGATTTTCGAAACTGGCGCTATTGATAAGCGCACTAATGATCCGAGGAGCTCAATCTCCAGCATCGACTTTCCGGTCACAAATAGCACGGCGGGCTCTGCAGGTCCGCGGCCCAGTCTCCATCTTAATGCTTCTGCGGATAGCTCTTTTCGAACGATGCTAGCTGCAGGCCGATTTTCGAAACTGGCGCTATTGGTAAGCGCACTAATATTTAATGATACGAGGAGCTCAATCTCCAACATCGATATCCACGTTCCGACCACGAATTGCAAAGCGGCAGCGGGCTCTGCAGTTCCGCGGCCCAGTCTCCATCTTAATGCTTCTGCGGATAGCTCTTTTCGAACGATGCTAGCTGCAGGCCGATTTTCGAAACTGCCGCTATTGATAAGTGTGCCCATGATACGAGGAGCTCAATCTCCAGCATCGACTTTCCGGCCACAAAAAGCACGGCGGGCTCTGCAGGTCCGCGGCCCAGTCTCCATCTTAATGCTTCTGCGGATAGCTCTTTTCGAACGATGCTAGCTGCAGGCCGATTTTCGAAACTGGCGCTATTGATAAGAGCACTAATGATACGAAGAGCTCAATCTACAACATCGACTTTCCGGCCACAAAACGCACGGCGGGCTCTGCAGGTCCGCGCCCAGTCTCCATTTTAATGCTTCTGCGGATAGCTCTTTCGAACGATGCTAGCTGCAGGCCGATTTTCGAAACTGGCGCTATTGATAAGCGCACTAATGATCCGAGGAGCTCAATCTCCAGCATCGACTTTCCGGTCACAAATAGCACGGCGGGCTCTGCAGGTCCGCGGCCCAGTCTCCATCTTAATGCTTCTGCGGATAGCTCTTTTCGAACGATGCTAGCTGCAGGCCGATTTTCGAAACTGCCGCTATTGATAAGCGCCCATAATACGAGGAGATCAATCTCCAACATCGATTTTCCAGTCACAAATAGCACGGCGGGCTCTGCAGGTCCGCGGCCCAGTCTCCATCTTAATGCTTCTGCGGATAGCTCTTTTCGAACGATGCTAGCTGCAGGCCGATTTTCGAAACTGGCGCTATTGATAAGTGTACCCATGATCCGAGGAGCTCAATCTCCAGCATCGACTTTCCGGCCACAAAAAGCACGGCGGGCTCTGCAGGTCCGCGGCCCAGTCTCCATCTTAATGCTTCTGCGGATAGCTCTTTTCGAGCGATGCTAGCTGCAGGCCGATTTTCGAAACTGGCGCTATTGATAAGCGCACTAATGATACGAGGAGCTCAATCTCCAACATCGATATCCACGTTCCGACCACGAATTGCAAAGCGGCAGCGGCTCTGCAGTTCCGCGGCCCAGTCTCCATCTTAATGCTTCTGCGGATAGCTCTTTTCGAACGATGCTAGCTGCAGGCCGATTTTCGTAACTGCCGCTATTGATAAGTGTGCCCATGATACGAGGAGCTCAATCTCCAGCATCGACTTTCCGGCCACAAAAAGCACGGCGGGCTCTGCAGGTCCGCGGCCCAGTCTCCATCTTAATGCTTCTGCGGATAGCTCTTTTCGAACGATGCTAGCTGCAGGCCGATTTTCGAAACTGGCGCTATTGATAAGCGCACTAATGATCCGAGGAGCTCAATCTCCAGCATCGACTTTCCGGTCACAAATAGCACGGCGGGCTCTGCAGGTCCGCGGCCCAGTCTCCATCTTAATCCTTCTGCGGATAGCTCTTTTCGAACGATGCTAGCTGCAGGCCGATTTTCGAAACTGCCGCTATTGATAAGTGTGCCCATATGCATGATACGAGGAGCTCAATCTCCAGCATCGACTTTCCGGCCACAAATAGCACGGCGGGCTCTGCAGGTCCGCGGCCCAGTCTCCATCTTAATGCTTCTGCGGATAGCTCTTTTCGAACGATGCTAGCTGCAGGCCGATTTTCGAAACTGGCGCTATTGATAAGCGCACTAATGATACGAGGGCTCAATCTCCAACATCGACTTTCCGGCCACAAATAGCACGGCGGGCTCTGCAGGTCCGCGGCCAGTCTCCATCTTAATGCTTCTGCGGATAGCTCTTTTCGAGCGATGCTACCTGCAGGCCGAGTTTCGAAACTGCCGCTATTGATCAGCGCCCATAATACGAGGAGCTCAATCTCCAGCATCGACTTTCAGGCCACAAATAGCACGGCTGGCTCTGCAGGTCCGCGGCCCAGTCTCCATCTTAATGCTTCTGCGGATAGCGCTTTTCGAACGATGCTAGCTGCAGGCCGATTTTCGAAACTGCCGCTATTGATAAGTGTGCCCATGATACGAGGAGCTCAATCTCCAGCATCGACTTTCCGGCCACAAAAAGCACGGCGGGCTCTGCAGGTCCGCGGCCCAGTCTCCATCTTAATGCTTCTGCGGATAGCTCTTTTCGAGCGATGCTAGCTGCAGGCCGATTTTCGAAACTGGCGCTATTGATAAGCGCACTAATGATACGAGGAGCTCAATCTCCAGCATCGACTTTCCGGCCACAAAAAGCACGGCGGGCTCTGCAGGTCCGCGGCCCAGTCTCCATCTTAATGCTTCTGCGGATAGCTCTTTTCGAACGATGCTAGCTGCAGGCCGATTTTCGAAACTGGCGCTATTGATAAGCGCACTAATGATATGAGGAGCTCAATCTCCAACATCGACTTTCCGGCCACAAAACGCACGGCGGGCTCTGCAGGTCCGCGGCCCAGTCTCCATCTTAATGCTTCTGCGGATAGCTCTTTTCGAACGATGCTAGCTGCAGGCCGATTTTCGAAACTGCCGCTATTGATAAGTGTGCCCATGATACGAGGAGCTCAATCTCCAGCATCGACTTTCAGGCCACAAATAGCACGGCTGGCTCTGCAGGTCCGCGGCCCAGTCTCCATCTTAATGCTTCTGCGGATAGCTCTTTTCGAACGATGCTAGCTGCAGGCCGATTTCGAAACTGGCGCTATTGATAAGCGCACTAATGATATGAGGAGCTCAATCTCCAACATCGATATCCACGTTCCGACCACGAATTGCAAAGCGGCAGCGGGCTCTGCAGGTCCGCGGCCCAGTCTCCATCTTAATGCTTCTGCGGATAGCTCTTTTCGAACGATGCTAGCTGCAGGCCGATTTTCGAAACTGCCGCTATTGATAAGTGTGCCCATGATACGAGGAGCTCAATCTCCAGCATCGACTTTCCGGCCACAAAAAGCACGGCGGGCTCTGCAGGTCCGCGGCCCAGTCTCCATCTTAATGCTTCTGCGGATAGCTCTTTTCGAACGATGCTAGCTGCAGGCCGATTTTCGAAACTGGCGCTATTGATAAGCGCACTAATGATACGAGGAGCTCAATCTCCAACATCGATTTTCCGGCCACAAATAGCACGGCGGGCTCTGCAGGTCCGCGGCCCAGTCTCCATCTTAATGCTTCTGCGGATAGCTCTTTCGAACGATGCTAGCTGCAGGCCGATTTTCGAAACTGGCGCTATTGATAAGCGCACTAATGATACGAGGAGCTCAATCTCCAACATCGACTTTCCGGCACAAATAGCACGGCGGGCTCTGCAGGTCCGCGGCCCAGTCTCCATCTTAATGCTTCTGCGGATAGCTCTTTTCGAGCGATGCTAGCTGCAGGCCGATTTTCGATACTGGCGCTATTGATAAGCGCACTAATGATACGAGGAGCTCAATCTCCAGCATCGACTTTCCGGCCACAAATAGCACAGCGGGCTCTGCAGTTCCGCGGCCCAGTCTCCATCTTAATGCTTCTGCGGATAGCTCTTTTCGAGCGATGCTAGCTGCAGGCCGATTTTCGAAACTGCCGCTATTGATAAGTGTGCCCATGATACGAGGAGCTCAATCTCCAGCATCGACTTTCCGGCCACAAAAAGCACGGCGGGCTCTGCAGGTCCGCGGCCCAGTCTCCATCTTAATGCTTCTGCGGATAGCTCTTTTCGAGCGATGCTAGCTGCTAGCTGCAGGCCGATTTTCGAAACTGGCGCTATTGATCAGCGCCCATAATACGAGGAGATCAATCTCCAACATCGACTTTCCGGCCACAAATAGCACGGCGGGCTCTGCAGGTCCGCGGCCCAGTCTCCATCTTAATGCTTCTGCGGATAGCTCTTTTTGAACGATGCTAGCTGCAGGCCGATTTCGAAACTGGCGCTATTGATAAGAGCACTAATGATACGAGGAGCTCAATCTCCAACATCGATATCAACCTTCCGACCACAAATTGCAAAGCAGCCGCGGGCTCTGCAGGTCCGCGGCCCAGTCTCCATCTTGATTCTTCTGCGGATAGCTCTTTTCGAACGATGCTAGCTGCAGGCCGATTTTCGAAACTGGCGCTATTGATCAGCGCCCATAATACGAGGAGCTCAATCTCCAGCATCGACTTTAATTTCCGGCCACGAATAGCACGGCGGGCTCTGCAGGTCTGCGGCGTTGTCTACTTCAGAATGCTTCTGCGGACCGGATAGCTCTCTTTATCTGACCATGAACACGCAAATTCGAAGCTCCGATCCGGATCGCAAGTTTTTTAGAGCCGACCACCCAGCCGCCAATTGCGATTGCCTTCAGAGTTGCAGCTTCACTTTGATCGTGATCAGCAAAACAACAGGCTAGCGTTTACGGGCAGCAGCCTTCCAAGTGCGGTCACTAAGCTCTTTCTGGAGCCTTCCCTCCGGATCCCTTACATATGCACGTACATATCTGTGTGCATATGTACCTGATCTGCTGCTAGCTATAGCTATCCTGGCTATAGATCTAGATCTGTGGGGAGGCAAGGAAATGCTTAAGTCTGGATGGTAATAGTCTATTGGAAAGATATAACGTCTGTAAGCTTCGCGCTGTTCACTGGCTATATTTATCGAGATTCCGGGTAGTGTACGTGCTGCATAGGAGGGAACAGCAAATAGAAACCCTGCGTATAATTCAATTAATTCATGTGTTGATTAACGTGCAATTGTTTTACCTGCATGCGACACCAACATATGCTTCTCGTCTTCAGTGCTGGTGCACGTGGAGCAGTGCTTGACGAGAGAGCTGTGTAATTCGAACGATTTTGTTTCAAGGCTCTCGAAGAACTTGGGATTGCGAACATATGAATATTCATATTTTAATCCTCGGCGTTCCGCCTCAGGATTAAAATATGAATATTCATATGTGTGATTCGATTTATATCAATAAAATCGATTAATTTATTTGAATTTCACCTGAATTTTCATATTTTTATATGCATTTCAATTAATTTATCGATGTTATATCGATATCGATATCGTCCACTTAAATATAAATATATATAATAGGGGAATCAAGGGGAGATGCTGAGTGTTATTGTAAGGAAATCGAATAGTATTCGAAATACTTGACATTGCTTAATGTAGGGTGCATTCATATTTCGGCTACATCATACAGTAGAATTCTATTGTAACAAAAGCTACTGTAGAAGAAAATCATTGTAGAAAGCTATTGTAGGAAAGGATATATTATATCCTTTTTTAACGATTGCCATTGTAAAAAAAAGGTAAATTACCCTGTTTATCATTATAGAAACCCATCAAAACGGGAATCTATCATGTTTATGTCTCTCAGTCTTCTCAAATGTTAGAAATCATTGTTTTATCGATCTCATCTGCAACTGCTTGTTTTATGCTGAGCTTCTTACCACAACTGAATATATCAATTGCTAACATGCCTTCATTGGAATAACAATGAGCTGTGCAATGGCTTTCATCTAATAGCAGAACCAATGCAAAACCAGGAGTGATAGTTTTGCCATCAAATATCTCACAATGCTTATGAACAATCCTAATACCTTGTCTCAATACTGCTTGTTCAAGGGTTCCCATAATCAATTACCTAGGAAGCTAACATGCTCATAACCTTTGCTATAGCTGATTTAGCCTTGTAATCAAGCATAACATGAAAGCCTCTGTATTTAGTCTCCATTAAGAATACCTTAGAAAAATTAACTAGTCAAACCTAATGCAAATATCCCTATACTCTACTCTGATTGATGAAGTAGCTCTTTTCCTGTGTGCTTGACTCTTTCTTTTGTTACAGTCCCTGCAACCTGATCCCTTCACATGATAAAGGATAGGTAAGGATCACCTTATTACACTGCAAACATCTCACAGATACTTTCTCTTGAGCTTTGATGTAATGTGTCTCACTGTAATCGAATTTATCTTTACCATGAACTGTCATAGCAGCATCAATAAACTTTTTGTTTTACTATCCATACTCTATATATAACCAATATTCTTATGGAGCAGTATCCTGTCCAAAAATGGGGAAATATCGATTTGTGCCATAATACTCAGCATAGGTATTCTGCCTTGCAATAAAATCGGTTCTCTCAGCATATAATACACACTTGTAGATACCAAACTTGGTGGCTCTCACCAGAAACTGATAGTCTTCCAAACCGAAATTGACTCCATGATAAGCAATACCAAATTATATATGGGTGATCACAACTGCAAAATTAGGAGTTCCACCCTCTACTTGACATACAGCATATACATCTGGTGGGATATCCACAACTACCTTGTAGTGGTCACCAATTTCAACAAGGGAGTCTACTACTGCTGTTTGTTCATTACAACAATGGGGAATATCTTTATAATGTATGGGCATTCTGCTGGGACATAGGTTCGAATTTTGTATTGGGATCAATGGGATTGGGTTGATCATTCACAAATAAAGGCGCTCCAACAGCCCACCAACCCTAAGACCATCACCAATATAAGCTCCCCCGATTTGCAGTTAATAGCTCCGACCTAGATTCAAAAGAATAAGTAGACAGAGGATCTCCATAGCTATCTGGGTCTCCATAATGAGCAGAAAAGTTTGCATTTGTGACAAGTAGCTTAGTTGTCTTAACTATTCCATTATTTTTATCACATCTGAGTTCCTGTAATCTCAGTTTGTGGGTGGAACCAAAGGTGTTCATTGTAGGTTGGACCTCTGTGGATTGGAGACCTTCCACATCATCAAAGGTAGCATGCTGCAGAACATGGTTTGCTGGGGCAGCTAATGATAGCTGTGGTGTAATAATTCGTTCAAGTGGGGGTTGCTCAGCCATTTTACATTAAAGGGATATATCTTTTATGGGGTGGGTTCATCAATCACATCTGGCTCCATGTAAAACCCTGTTTGAGAAAGAGTATCAGGAGTAACACCTCTAAGAGCTGAGACAGCAGCTATATCTGTTCTGATACCCATAACTGTAATTGTATATTTTCCAATATCTGTAACAAACAGATCATAGGTGAAATTGTTATTATAAACACAGAACCCTGTGCCAAAATGATCATATCCCTGAACACTGAAATTGTATCTGTGACCTGGCTGGTTATTGTTGGCTCTACATAAAGAAAGCATTGCAGAAGGAATGACCAGCCCTCTCATTACTCTTTTGGTTCCTTCAATCAATTCAGAGTTTTCAAGTGTGACAGTATAACCTTGGTAAAATTGAATAAGTGGCTGTTGTGCAACTGGTATATATAATCGAATTCGTTGGGGGTCTTCAACATTCTGCTCAAGAGTATCTGGGACATCATTATACGAAATTGAGGATGAGAGTTGACCTGAAACTCTGCAGCCACCCCCAATAAATGCTCCTCCTGATCTCACAGTAACAGCTGCAGAATTCTTATCGAAATCCAGGGCTTTCAGATCAACACTGTAAGCATCAGGACCTCCATTTGTAGGCTGGAAAAAGTTAGCATTTGTGACAAGAAGTCGAGTTGTTTTAACCACACCTGAATTCTTATCAGCTCTCAGCTCTTTAACTCGAATAATCGAATTTTTATCAAAGGAGTTACCATTGGAATTGGGTCTCTCTGTGGATTCTAAACCACGAACTCATCATTAACTTCATGCTGGCGAAAGTGCATTGCAGGGGATCCAAGGGATATATTGGAAGTTGAACTCGATTATATTCACCCATTGCTTCTTCTTTACTAAGAAGGAAAGAAAAATAATGTACACTACTCTTCTGTGACATTATTATACTCGATACCTTTCTTTACAGTTCCCCTTTGGAATGCCTGTAATACAATCGCTTCCTTTGAGGTTGGTATCTGAACTCCTGATGAGATGCAAGATTGGATCTCTTTCTGAACAATCTCATCAATTGCGATTCTTGCCCTGTTGTGGGCAGCATTATCAATCCAGTCCTGAACAGAAGCAGCGCAATATTCCATTCCCAACTTTTCGGTATCAGTCAGAACTACTTGGTATATATTCGACATTCTAAACTACTTGTAGAAATTAAATTATGCTCAGCAATTCGCCACTAAACGTTGTGAATTCTGAAATGGAAGTATCAACAGCATAAATAGAGACATTATCCCCGGCTCCAAGTCTGAGTATTGCGCTCAAAATGATTGTTTTGTTGGTTACTGTTTGTGAGTTGTTTACCCTGAAATTGAATTCTGTTGAAACATTCTGATCATTTACTTTCAGATCTACACTCACAGATGAGGTAACAATACTATAAGAATTAAGAGAGAATCTATAATCTCCACTTATAGGCGCTGTGAATTTCCCTTCTACTACATCAAATGAGTTGGTATTATCAAAGAATTCATGCAACCAATTAGTAAGACGCCCATATACTCCACTTCTTGTTGCTACACCAAACCCAACACAAAATCGAGGTTGGGTTTCTTGCTTCAAATAAAAGTTTGCTGCGATTGTAAGACCCCCTGCATCAATTCGTGCGACTTCTGTGCTATTTCGTTTCAGAATCAGATCTACATTGCTCCTGTATCTATTTCAGGTGTTTGTATCTTTGTGGTTGCGGTCATCACAGGGACTGTATAAGTAGGAACAAAAAGACCACCATTTGCATTCACAACACCTGTAAATGTTGTTGTTCCTGAAATTGAAACATTTGTAGCTGAGAGTGTTCCATTCACAAAAGCTCCCGAACCTATCCATGCTCCACCTGATTTAACTACAAGTGCTGTTTATTTTTCTGTCCCATCAAAAGTAACAATTTGTGGTGTGGTCACCCCACCTGCATCAATAAATAGCTGCATCAGCAACTACACCACCTGGTAAAACCTGATTCTTGTTACTTACGATTAATTGTGTGGTTCGTATTTTTCCAGCATTTCTATCACATCGAATTTCCTTGCATCTGATAATTGAATTTTGAGTAAATGAATCTGCTCCTGTGGTTTCTGTGCAAATAAACCCGGGAATAGCATCTGTAACTGTGTGGTTCAGTTTGATGCAATTTAGGTGCTGCATAACAGAAAACAGGAACTGCAATTTGGGTAGCCATCTATAAATTCCCAACAAAAAGTTTATAATCTACTGATGAGATGCCCCCCAAAACAGGTAATACCTTGTATTGTAGCATCATATTGCATGGACGATGTCCAGGTTTGTATACATTCACAAATTCGTTCGCATATACAGCAAAAGAAGCCTCCATATGAACACTTCGCCTTCCATTGTAAGTTGAAATTCTTGAACCGATTGAGGGGAAAGAGCCAAATCATTCTTTCTAATGCAACTCTACACTCCCCTGTTGATGAAGCTGTTGACATTTGAACAATGAAGAAGAATCTATAAATTCCGGACACAGGTGCTGTAAAGGTGCCTGTGGATAATGTGATATTATTGCTTGCATCCACAAGAGTTCTGTTAAAAGCGAATCTTCTTGCT
>QPMI01000574.1:0-62266 GCA_004431415.1 Cyanophora paradoxa | reverse complement strand
GCAGGGGACAGCGGCTTCGCCTTGGGGGCCTTGGGTGCGGCGGGTTGCGCTTGCGGGGGCGCTCTCCGGCCCGAGGTAGGAGTTGGCGATGGCGGCGGCGGCGGCGGGGTACGGTGCCGGAGTGTCGAAGTCTGGTCCCCTCGTCGTGAAGGATGGCGCCGTAGCGCTGGATCTGCTCGAAGTTTCGGAGGAGGAGATCGATTTCGTTAGAGTCTGCCATTCCTCTGAGTCCTCGTACTGCAGCTGAGCTATTCCCCTGCAGAACCAACAGGTTGGCTTCTCAGAGGAGAGTGGGTCCCACTTGCAAGTGAGGAAGCACTTGTTGCAGAAGGCGTTGCTCAGGTGATTCATGTGAGGCTCAGGTGATGCTCAGGTGAGGTGCGGACGTACCCGGGCCCACGTGGAAGCTCACCCCAGCCTCGGAAAATTTTCTAGGCCTTGTCTGACATGCTCAACCTCATCGCGAGGGGCGTGGCAGCAAACAGGCAAGCCCGGGCACCGAACCCTCACCTCCGCATGGACGCCTCCGGCCGCTCCCGGTAGAGACGCACATCGTGTGGGCAACATCAACGACAAGGTGCTGGCGCCCGACAAGACGTGGTTCCAGAAGGTGCTGGACGCGGCGCCCGTGAGGAAACTGAACGGGAGGATCGGCCGCAGCGCGAGTCGAATTTCATGATCACCATCCAGACCAACTACAAGCCGCGGAGCAGGGGAGAGGGCTCCAAGGTGCAGGACGCGTTTCACAGGGTGGAGCCCTCTCTACGACGACAGGCAGCTGGCGCGTGCATAAAGATGGGGTGTACCCCGACAAGGCGAACCCCAAGGGCTTCGATTTCAAGTCCGACCAGTACGACACGCACGTGGAGAAGGGCACGCGAACATCGGCATCGAGTACGGCCGCGGTCGGGCGGCTCCACGCGCACATCCTGCTCACGCTGTGCACTACTCGCGCGTGCAATTCGACGGCAAGAAGGCGTCGGATTTCCTCATCAAGTTCATGCAAACGGAGGGCAGGGCGGCCTGCCGAATTTCTACAAGACGACTGGTTCGGGAGGAGTACCAGAAGACGGCGGTGCGGCCGATACGGAGAAAGGACGCCCTCGCATGCAGTGGACGGCAAGGAGACGGCTACAGGAAGCGAGAAACCGCCAGGCAGATGCACGTAGACGTAAAATGCTGCCGCAGAGCAACCTTAAGGATCTGCTGCAGCTGTACATTACGAAGACGGTAGAGGCCTCGAGACGGGCGCTGTAAAGCTCGTGTAAATTTTTCTCGTGTCCAATAAATGCCTCCGAAGCGCCGAGCCGCAAGAAGAAGCCAGAGAGCTCGAGCGAGTCAGAGGAAGAGAGCCACGTCCCCGTCCTCCGAGTCGGAGAAGAAGAGGAGAAGAGGAAGAGGAGCCGGAGCCTAAGCGAAGGGCAAGGGCAAGGGAAGGGAAAGGAAAGGCAAAGGGAAACGCGCCCGATACCGGCGTGGACGAGCTCGAGACGCCCGTCGTTGAGATTCCGAAGCGATACGTGCTGTTCAGGGCGAGACGCATATCCAGCAGCAGAAGAGCATATCCGATTACATCAAGCTCTCGGCACCAAAGAAGTTCAGATGCTCCCATCGCTGCTCGATAAATCATACCACGAGCCGCGACCCTCTGAGCATCCACAGCGAAATCGAGTACGATAAACTCCCGAGGAGCGACTGCGCGCCATACCGCGCACGTACCAGGCGCGCGAAATCGCCGCCAATCTGCTACCGCTGCCTTCGCCTCATGTACGAAGCCACGCCCGTGCCGAGCGCCAAGGGGGCCAACACGCCAGAGAAAATCGCCGAGGGAGCAGCGCAGGCGAGGAGGATGCCGTGACGAAGAGTACGTCGCGGTCATAGAGAAGGCAAACGCGTGGCGGCCAAGCAAAACGCAAGGGAAAGAAAAGGGCCAGGAGCCGTACCCCTCATCAAGGACAAGAAGCCGGCGCAGGTGCCCACGGTGTCGCCCAGAACTCGTGGCTCTGCCAGAAGTGCGTCACGCTGCTCGGCAACAAGGCCTGCTCGTGATCTTGGGCTGCAGAGGCGAAAGAGGGGCGACACGGCCACCGTCTCCAAGCAGACGCGCGACCACATGGTCGAGAGCGTGCTCGCGGGCCGAAGCCAAAGACCACGAAAAAGGCAAAGGATACGGCGCTGACTTCGGATCGTCCGTCATCGAGCCCAACTCTGCGCAGTCGAAAATCAGAAAGGCGAAAATCGTGGCGCCGAGCATGGAAATTAATGGCAACCTTCGCGACGCGCAAGAGGTAAAGCAGAACATAGAGAAGGCGAAAACGGACTGCAGGCGGCAGGCAAACGGCTGGAGGCGCTCGAGAAGGTGATCACGGAAATCAGCGAGACGGGCGTCGGTCTTCATCCTCACAAAAAGAATCCCGACGAAGCACGCGTACGACATACGACAGGCGCGCCAGTCGCGCTACTGGGTGCTCTTCAACACCCACAAGCGCCTGGAGAGCGCGAGAATTCGAGGCGCGGCGCTGCGCGACAGCCTCGCAGAGGTGCTCTCGATGCAGAATTCTACAAGTTCATACGCTTCAATATGAAGAAGAACGGCAAGTACAAGGACGACACGTACGCCAACGCAATCATCGAATTCGCGTGCAAGGGCGTGAGTGGGCCGACGGACGGCGCGCTGCACGCCCACGTGCTGGTGACGATCATCACATATCGAATTGCAGGTGCTGTGGCAATTACGACTGGGTGTGCTGCTGAAGAGAAGGAGCCGAGCACCACGACGGTGTACGAGCGGCTGCACCAAATCTGTCCGCGAAATTCACGCGCGGGCAGCCCTCGTAGACCAAAGAGGCAGAGCAGGGCCTCAACCGAGCATCGATACGATGGTGGAAATCGCAGAGCTCGAGCGCATGCTGACGGAAGAGAAGATAGCATGGAAAGATCCGCCCACCGTCCTTGCGTCGCTGATCCCAGAGAAAATTACGCGAGCAAGCTGCAGAGTACCTCTCAAAGACGCTGCCCGACAAGCAGAGGCGCGATTTACTGAAAGAGTGGTCGCACGCGCGAAACACGAACAACACCGACAACAACACGCGTACCTCTTCACATTTTCAGGCGACGCGCCAGGCGGACGATCCCCGCTTCGCCCGCAGGCCGCGGAAATCGGCGACCTAGGCCAGGGCCGAGGCGCGCAAAGCAAGGGCGCGGAAGGGAAGGGTAGCGGATAATAAATCTGACGGCCCGCGAAAATGTTCCAGGGGAATGCACCCACTCGGACATCATCACCGTCGTCTGCGGCGCGCTCTTCCTGTCTCGGAGCTGCTGGCGCACGGAGCGCGTCGGCCCCAACACAGTGCTGGGCGCCCTGAAGGCGCGGCCCTTAGGGTCGTCCGCCGCGGACAGCCCGAGCCCGAACCCCACCGGAGCAGCAGAGGCGCGAGAGCACGCAGAACATAGGCCGCACCACGTCGACATTCAGATGACGCAAACCGGTACCCGTTTTTTCTAGAGAACATGGAAATGGAGACTCCCGCGACACCAGCCCCCAGCGCAGAGCTCCAGCGCCCAGCAACTCCAGCAGCAGCACCGCGCCTACCCTTGGCTTCTAGACTTACGCGCGAAAGAAGCAGCAGCAGCCGAAGCACCGGCGGAAATGGCGGCTGACCTGATCGGTGCACCCGCCGCGCCATCGCGAGCTACGCAAGCGCGTCGAGCAGTACCACCCCCAGATGGCAGAGACGCCCGGGCGTACGCGAAGAACCCCGCCGCGAGCCGCCCGTGATGGCCGCCGTCATCGACCGCTGCAGTGGGCGCTGCACGAGAGGGAGAGCGCGTCAGGAATTCTTCATGCCAAGTAAATTTCTGAATGGGCCCTTAACAATTCGTCCATGCTCCCGAGCCTCGATGATATCACCACGATTCCCGCTACCTGGGCAGCCTGCTGACCCTCGGCGCGTCGCCTACATGTCGCCCGCGCGCTACTACCTCGTGCGGATCCTCGCCGCGCAGTTCGCGGGCTACTACTTCGTGGGCCCTACCTCCTCAACGGCCTGAGGAAGGCATAATTTCTCAGGCCCCTTCCTAAATAATGTCCTGCGTCAACCTCTACGTCCAGTCGAACGGAGAGACCAGGATCCGAGGGCTTCTGGCGCCTCAGGCTGAACCAGATCCCCGCCGACATCGACACGCTGCAGATCAAGGCGTCTACCTGGAGCTGGACACGACCGCGATTCCGACCCCACCGCCGCGAAAACCGTCAACGTTCTGCTGATGGACGTGCCCGACTTGAACGTCACGACCATCTCGAACGTCAACACGTGCATCAACAAGGTCGTGATCCCGACGTGGGCCACGACGCCTCGAGACACCATCCTCTACTGGTTCGAGGTGCCCATGGCCGTGCGCCCGAACTACGTCGCGTACGACAAGTTCCAGGAGCTGCGCGTGCGCTTCACGACATCACGGCGCCACCAGAAGAACAACGCCTTCATCGTCAAGAACTTCGGCTCTGGCCTTTGCGAAATAGATTTTCGCAGGCCCCCTTAAATGCGCCTGATCATATTCCCGCGAAAGGCTCGGGCGTCAAGACGCGCACCTTTACGGGCGTGCCTGGCTACCCTCGCCCCTCACTTACAGAGTCGATCTTGTAACCGCCTCTGGTCCAATTAATACGGGCTGCTGCACAGCCTCAGTCACATCCGTCTCGCGAGAGCGCATGGCAGGACTTGGCCTTAATCGTAGAATTCGAGTACAGGGGGTAACACGCTAACGGCGAGCACGTTTACAGGGTACGGGTAGCAAGGGAGGGTACTCGCTGCGAACGGCACGGGCGGGAATACTGGAGCCGAAAATACGCGACGCCTCCGAGCCTACCGCTGGCTGCGTGACGAGCAGATCACTATCAGGCCCGATTACCCCTACGCCGACGTTTCTGCAGGTGCCCGTGGCCGTTGGACAACGGGCGAGGTGAGCGGCAAGCTGAAGTGGACGTGGACGCGGAGCATTAGTTAATTTTTCTCTCTCGCGGATAAAATGTCGATGCTCGACGACCCCTGGCGCATGCCATCCCGAATCCGGACGAGTGCTGAACGGCGCCTTCGCGATAGACGGAGCCTGAGCGTGAGGGGAATTTACGCGGACGAGATAAGGCTGCGCAAGGGCGCGACCTACAGCGATTTCCTGACGTCCGTCGGTACTTGGACGATTACGGTGACCTCACCGCAATTATCAAGGGCTCTGGGCGTCACGACCGAGACGGGCGTGGACTGGAACATTATAAGAGGCGGCGACGTGAAATCGCAAACTCCGTTACAGCGAAAGACGCCACCCTGAACCTCGTGAAACTGACTCTAAAGGCGCAGAGGGGACGTGAGGCCCGGTACAACGCACTCGAGCGCATCGCGGCCCCTGCGCCACATCTACTGGAGCCGCCAGGCGCTGCCGAGCATGGAGCCCGAGCAGTACAGGCGCGACAGGGAGGAGTTTTTCGCGTGGTTCGACCACTTCAAGGTGAACATCCGCGCCTGAGCGCCGACAGACGGCGAGACGCCGGAGACGACGGGCGGGCCGCATCCAACGGCACCCGACGTGCTCCCCGATCGCTCAGACTGGGCGAAGACGCAGAACTGGGCGCTGAAGACCACTTCCACGACGAGAGTACGCCCTCGTCAAGCACCCGCATGTGAGGCCGACATCACGGACTGGGCGCACCGCCACCTGTACGACGACATCATCGCGGGCCCAAGGTGCCGGCGCGATTCCGGTGGGGGTACGGGCGGCGGAAGCACGGGAGGTGGGGTACAGGCACCGGGGGTGGGTACAGGCACCGGGGGTGGGTACAGGCACGGGGGCGGAGGGGCTCCAGTGGCACGCCCGTGGAGGGGCGGGGTAGCAGCGGCTCGGTGGCGGCGGCTCGGGCGAGAGAGCGGCGGAGGGGTACGCTCGTGCGATCCTTGGTACAACAACGGGAATCTTCGCGCGGCCCTGATTGCAGGCGTGCAAAGTACTACAGGATCGGAAGGCGTACGAAAGGGACATTGCAGAGCTGCAGAAAGATAACAAAACGATCGTTTACTCAGACGAGCAGGTGAGAATACTGGCAGAGGAGCTGAAGACAAGGGAGCGCAATTTAACGAAATGAGGACAGCGGCCGAGAAAAGATAGCGGACGATTTGAAAGAGGCGAGCGATAGAATTGAGAAATCCCTGAGCCGAGGAGAAAGCCGAGATCCGGAAGAGAGAGGCCGATAGGATCGTGGAAAACGCGATAAGGGAGGCAAAGGAGCAGGCAAGGACCGAGCTGGAGAAACTGACATGGAAATAGCAAACAAGGTCAACATAGCAAACGAGGTCGAAGAGGCACAAAGATGCTGGACGATGAGCGAAAGGCAGCGGAGGAGCAAGCCAGAAAAGCAAAGGAGATTTAAGGCAGCTCGAACTGCGAGAACAGGAGAGGCAGAAGGCAGAGGGGCTCGCATCCACCATACGATTCAACCTAGAGCAGCAAGTGAAAACGCTGACGGCCGAGCTGCAGAGGATAGGGACGGCTGTGCCAAGGGCACAATGGAGACGCAGACGACGCCAAGGCCCGATCCAAGGCCGGCCGCCGAGAGCTGCCCTTCGCGCGGCTGGGTAGGAGCGACCAGGTGGAAGAGCTCATTGGCCTCACGCTCGAGGATCAGAGGGCCCTCTTCGACGCGTTAGAGCAGCGGCGCAGGGCGGACGAGGAGGCAGCTGCCAAGACAGAAGAGGAACGACTGAAGGCAATGCAAACTGCATCAGACGAGGAATTTGCACGGCTGGAGGAGCCGAAGGTAGCGGAGCGTAAGCGACGACTGGAGACGTTCAGGGGGCGCAGATGGATTTTTACCGCTCGGAGCTCAAAAGACTGAAAGAAGGAAATGCATCGGGGACAGGCTCCGCGCCATGGAAGAGAACATGCGCGACTTTAGCTACGTTATGGATCAGCTGACGGAAGGGGTCAGAAAGACGCCGAAGAACTGAGGAGAAAGATGGCCGATGAGAAGTGGAAAAACTTTGAGCGTCAGGCTGTTCAGAGGCCCATCAGCGATGCCATCTGGATAGCATACGGCGACGTGGAGGAGATGCACAGAGAACTGCGGACGGAAGCGAGCCTGTGGCGGGGAGCCCTCGAATGGTCACTGTACCGGATACAAAAGGGGAGTTTTTGGCAGAGCTGCGAGCCAATCCGAAAACGGTGAGCGCGGGCGCACAGAGCGCGTACCTCTCCATGGTCGATTACGTGGGCAAGCTGAGCAAATTTTGGGAAATGCGAAGAGCCATCATTCCAGCGGAGGGGCTCGCGCAGTACGATGCCATGGTGCGCGATCTGGAGGCCTTCAAACGTGAGCACCCACCCGCCAAATACAAGATTCACATAGATACGACGGCATTCATGGGCGATCTAAGGAAGAGAGGAGACGAGGCCAAGAGTCAGATCGAGGAGCGCTACAGAAAGGCCCAAGCGGACAAGGAGTACGCAAACAGGGTGATCGAAGAGCGGAAGCAGCAAGCCAAGGAGAACGCGGCGAGACGCAACGCCGAGATAGAAGAGCAGAGGCGGAAGATCGCAGAGCGCAAGGCGGCAGAGGAAGAGGCAAGAAAGACCAAGGTAGAGACAGAGTACCAAGCATTGAAACGGGAGGCCAATCAACTGTTAAAAAGGAGGGGAAGGGCCTACGCCGACGAGGGCGCGGGCGTGGGCTCGGCCAGCCGGACGACATCACCCTCGCGGAAAGGGACGACGTTTCCGTAGAGGAAATGCGCCGGGCACGGCTCGCCTGCCCTCCGAGGGCGTATTTCAGACGCTCGACAGGCGCGTGATGGGCGACTCGGACGTTATTCTGCGCAACGCCCTCATGCCCTACGGCGACTGGAACCGCGCCACCGCCGACGCCCTTGCCGATTTCGACCTCGAGCGATTCACCACCAAAGAGCAGCGCGACGCCTTCCTGGGGCGCCCGAGGCCAGGCGGCCCGGGGTGGCCAAGGAGGCCTTCAGCGCAGAGACCCTCTTCTCCGCGATGGGTACGGCGAACAACGACGGCATGTCTTTCGGGCAGCCGATTTATTTCAGGGGCGGGCATCGACTTGGTGGCGCCGGGCTGGGGGTACGGGCTCGCGGCCATGCGGCGGGCGGGCGCGGCGGCGGCCGGCCTTGGGCTGGCGACGGCGGCGGCCTGCTCTCGGCCTACCAGGCGCTCTCGCAGGGCAAGATAGGGGAGGCCGAGTTCTTCGATACGTTCCGCGATCAGATGATCATGACGGTCGGCTCCTTTGGCCTGCAGACGGGCATGTCGTCCGCCCTGAGCGCCCTCACGAAAATGAGGATCGGCACGGTGGGCGGACTTGGCCTGTCCATCCTCGCGGGCGCCATCGCGCAGGTGATCGTGGACATCATCAACGGGCGCAGCGCGGAAGAGATCGTGAAGAACTTTTTCAAGTACCCCGTCGACTGGGCGGCCGACACCATCCAGTTCATCGCGCAGCTCTCGCAGCAGATCTACGACTGGGGCGTCGAGACGTGGGGCGACGAGGCGAGCCAGCTGCGCAACCGAATTAATCGGCTGGAGGGCGAGCTGGGCTCCGGATTTTTGGGTGTGTACGACCCCTCGGAGGCGCGCGAAATGGCCTCGCTCTTGGCCCAGGAGCTGCGGTTAAACGAAATCAAGGAGCCGAAGGAGCTGCAGGCCTTCATTCGCGCGCTCGACAACAGCATCAACGATTACCGTACCCCAAGGACCAGAAGACCCTGCTCGAAATCGATCGCGCGACCGTGCTCTTCCTCTCCCAGCTCACCGTTAAAATGCAGGAGGGCTTCGGGTCGACTTCGCTCGCCCTGAGTCGACTTATGCGCGACCTGAAGCAGATGATAAAGGAGGAGACCAAGGGCGGAAGCGCGTCTTAATTGCCGTCTACCAGGAGGGCCTCAACAGGATCAATCACATCGAAGCCCTAAGGCGCGAATTCGGCTCGGCCATCCGTCACTCGGGCGTCTCGTCGAACGGAGGGGCGCAGGTGGCCCGCCTGGCGGACGCCAACTCGCGCCTCGAGATTCCCGGGACCTTCCGCATGCAGGATTGGTGGGAGGCCGAGGCCTTCAGGAATTACGGGGCCTTCATAGACAACGGGATCAATTCGCAGAGCCCCAAGGCAAACTGGCTGGTACCCAAGGCCTACGTCGATAAATTGGTTGACAGGCCTGCAGCACCATACACCAAGAAGATCGCCAAAGGCATCGAGTACTGGGCGCCGAGCCAGGCCAGCCCGTGTTTGCATCGCAGAACTACGAGTGGCACATGGCGCCGGGGGCGAGCCAGGCCGTGAGCACCGTGGGCGTTGCCGTGCCGCAGCTGGCGACGGTGGCACACACGGGGGCGTATGCAGATCTCAGCGGGAGGCCGACGATACCCGTGATACCAACAACGTGGGCGTGGGATAGCATCACGGGGAAGCCGAGTACGTATCCCCACGCAGACCACCAGCACACCATCTCTCAGATCAGCGACTGGACGGCCCCGGACTTGACGAACATCTCCGTGGATTGGGACAACGTAACGGGCAAGCCACTTACCTTCCCCCCCTCTACACACAGTCACAATGTGTACTGGGATAATGTCATCGACCGACCCACTTCCTTCCCACCCTCTACGCACAGTCACACAGAGTACTCGCTCACCAGCCACGGGCACAGAAACGTGAACATGGATGCGTACATAACGCACGGCACGTCCTTCCACTCCTACGCTGCGTACACGGAGTTTAACATCAATTCAACATACACGGTGACGTTCAACATTACATTCGGACAGGCGTACGACACTGGAGGCGGACTGGGGACCCCAGCAAACCCAACGCCGGTTATTAACGTAACCCCTCGTTCGACATCAATCCCGGCGGCAGCACGGATGTCGATTTCTACGGGGCCAACGTCACGGCGGTGAGTCACACTGGCTTTACAGTTAAAGTGAGATTCCAACCAGAATGACGGTCACGCCCACCCAAATTGTCCAGCTTTTTATTCATTGGACCGCGATCGGCAAGCTGCTTATGTAATCGATTTTCTGATGCAATCCAAAAATGTCGGTCGCTGTCCCTCTATTTACCTATGCTGCCAGCGTGAATCACAAGGGCGATCACACGATTAAGGAGACCACCCTCGGAAACCAGGCCACCGAGGCCCCCTACAACGCCACGGCCGTCCCCCTTTCCGAGGCCGACCTCGTCCGCGTCGGCGAGCTGCGCTGCGACAAGATGCGCACGCGGGAGGGCGGGTCGGCCGTGCCGGGGCGCGTGAGGACGCAGAGGCTCACCGTCACGAACGGGGCCTGGGACGGGAGCGGGTACACCACGAATCAGGTGACCTTTAATGGGACTGTGAACGGGGAGGGGAATGCGGCTCTGTATGTGCAAGGAGGCGGAGCAAACGTGGTGGGGGGCTTAGGGTGAGCGGGGCTTCAAACTTGGCGGGCATCGTTACATTGGACGATAAGCTGCAAATTACCGGAACGTCACCGTACATAAATGGCGGTGGTTCAGGCGTAGCTATAAAGTACAACGAAAACGATAGACTCCTCTGTGGGACTCTTGGCGTTGGTGTTACAGGTACTCTATTTACCTCGGCAATCGAAGGCCCTACTAATGGCCTAAGCATAGCAAACACTTCAATCGTTGATAGCGGAAGCGTCAGCTCTGGTCTATCCTTGAGAAACAACGGCACCGAACGACTGCTGTGCGGAACCGTCGGCGTTGGCATCACGGGTCGGCTCATCGTCTCGACGCTCACGGCGATGGAAACCGAGCCGTTTATTCGGATGCTCAAGGATACCTGACAAACTCGTCGAGCGATAGCCGCCTGAAAGAAAATGTCGCGAGCATGTCGGGCATTCTCCCTCTTCTGCTGCAGCTGAATCCCGTGTCGTTCACCTGGAAGAACACATCCTCGGGGGTTCGAAAACGGATTACGGTCTCATCGCACAGGAAGTCCAAGGCGTCTTCCCGAGTCTCGTTTTCGAGAACGCGGATGGATTTCTCGGGGTAAACTACGACAGGCTCATTTCCCTGTCGTTGAAGGCAATTCAGGAACTTTCACAAGAAGTTCAAACTCTCAAAGACCAGGTAGCGGCACTGGCGAGCTGATCTGGAACAACTAGGAATAACTACACCGCGAGTATCACAATTCGACCGTTGCCACCGTCGCTGAAAGACGAGCCACCGTTGCCGCCCCTACCAATGCCTGCTGCGTAGTGAGCGTCTCCGCTATTTCCTGCCACCTGGCCGGACCCAGGATACACCGTAGCATCCGTCAAGTTTCCTATGTAGCTCGAGCCACCGCCACCTCCAAACATTCTTGCTATTGGGTTCTCTGACACTCCGCTCCTGCTGGACCCAGAGCCTCCACCGAAGTAACCACCACCACCACCACCACCGAACCTGTAGCCGCTTGAATCAGGCCCAGTCTCTCCACCTTGGCGCAAAGTTCCCGGGTTGCTGGGCCTGGCCCCTGAGGCCACAACACCGGCTCCGCCAGCGGTTTGGGTGCCTCCTTGAGCCGGTATCTCTCCGGTTACTCCAACCAACCCAGCCGCACCACCGGTCAACCCCCCGCCTACTCCCCCGCCGCCATTCGAATCACATGTACCCCCACCTCCGGCCCCTGCAACAACCAAGTCGGTCCCTGCAACGCGCTGAATTGCAGAACGACCACCACCGGCGCCGTTTTTGTACTCCGGATCGACGCTATGGCTCCAGCCCCTTCCACCACCTCCGTAGACGGTAGCAGTGGCAGTCCCCGATACACCCTTTGGGCCGCCGCATCCAACAACAAGGATGAGCGTCTCCCCGAGGACACAGCCAATGTACCAACTACGCAAGCACCCGCGCCTCCACGGACCCCCGTACCTGCGCGTTCTCCGCCTCCACCCCGGCCGCCCATACGATGACACGCACAGCCACAGTCCCCGTTGGTACTACGAAAGTCTGGTCGGCCCCGGTGTAGGAGAATGTACCCAAAACAGGAGCGTTTGCAGTTGTTGCACTGGCAGACGAGGACTGAGGGCCTTCCTCGCCGATCTGGTTGACGCCCTTGATGGTGTAAGTGTAAGTGGTTCCGTAAACGGTCGTTGTGTCCGAAAAGGGGCTGCTCGTGTCGCTGGCAAGGAACACGCCACCCCTGTAGATGTTGTAGGAGACGGTGACGCCCGTCACCGGCACCGACCACTCGAGCACAACAGGCTGTGCTGCCCCCGCCGCGGGGGTTGCAGTGAGCCCAGTGGGCGCCCCCGGGTCCGTGGTGACGTACGCCGCAATACTCTTCGGCCCCTCCCCTCCCGTGTTCGTCGCGGAGATCTGGTACTCGTACCCTGTACCCCAGACGGTGGTCGTGTCGCTGTAGGAGTTGGTCGCGGAGTCTGTGAGGTAGGCCCCGTCTCTGTAAATCTTGTATCCCGTCGCTCCCGTGGACGCAGTCCAGCTGAGGCTGACAGGCTGCTGCTGGTCGTTGGGTGCTGATGCCGTCACGTTCGTGGGGGCGTTTGGCATAGTCCAGACCAGGAGCGGATCGGACTTGTCGTATTCGACACCGCCCACGATGCCGGCCACCTGGTAAGAGTATTCCGTGCCCCACGTAAGAGCAGTGCTATCGTCAATGTACGAGGTAGACAGGGCACTGCTCGCAAATCCGATTGGCGTACCGTTCCTGTAAATTCGAATCGAGTCCGCGCCCTCCATGGCCACCCAGTTGATTGTGACGACTATGGCGGGTTTCGGGAAGCCCGAAGACGCGGGGCCGCCCCCGGCAATAAAATCGCCGTAGGTCTGGGCCGTGGCGGTCGTGAGCGTGGTGTAGGCTTCGATCTGCGGGCTGAAGCCGCCTATGCCTTGGAAGAGAATGTAATTGCTCATGGCACCCTCGTGGGTGTAGAGAAGCGACTGTGCGTAGGTTGTGGGCGGGGCTTTGCCATCAGAGCCCGTGCTGCTGCTGCCCTGTTCGCGAACCGCCGCCACGCGGTAGAGTCGCTGGGCCCCAAACTAAAGGGAGAGTCCGTGTAGGTGACGGTTGGCGCATTCACCGTGGCCACGAGATCCCAGGGGCCGTTGATGCTGGTCGCCCTGTACACCTTGTACTTGACGGCGTTGGTGACCGCGACCCAGTTCAGCTGAAAGCCGTACGTACTGTTCCCGTTGTTGAGCACGGAGCCCGATCGCACCTGGGGCCTGCCCACAGTCAGCGAGATCGGCTCCACGCCATACTGCGGAGCCTGCACCACCTGCTTTTTCACGAATACGAAGCGGGGCATTTTCCTCTACGATCCGAAAAAATATCTGCCCCGGGGTAAATGACTTCCAACTGGTACCAGACCCTCAGCGGCTCACTTGACGTTGGCAACAACACCAAGGATTTCGCACGCATACCCTCCGGCAGTTACGTCGACGTCTTTCTGCAGAATCCCGTCGTGATTCAGGTCGTTCAGAACGCCTACGCCACGCCCAAGATTTATTCCTACCAGCTCTTCTTCGACCCTCTGAGCCTCAGCGCAGAGGTTATCGAGCTGCTGCACGAATCAGGACTCGTGAAAAAGGTGGCACCTGCCACGGCCACTGCCAACGTCTTGCGCTGTCTCGAGGTCAAGTTCAGGGAGACGGGGTACGGCCCCACCGTGAACCGGTACCCCAGTTCTTCGAATCTTCCGGGTACGGGAACTTACCAGATGAGGGGTACGCTCAAGGGCGACGTGCTCTTCACGAAATTCAATCCAAGTCCCGCGACCCTGGGGCCCTCTACACGGGCGGCAACCCACGCGGCTCGACTCTACCCCGCTTCCCCTTCACCTTTTTCAGGTTCCAGGTCTTCCCCCTCTCCTACGCCGCCGACCAGCCCCACTTCAGCACGGGCGCCAGCCTCTGCGCGGAGCTGCGTGAGTGCTCGATTTCCTACGCGTACGGCACCGACGCTGACTCTGTGCCTGGGGCCCGCGTCATGAACATCGGTGGCGACATCACCCTCTTTCACGGATAATCTTTCTCATTTGAGGTCGCAAAATGCCGACCACCTCGGCCACCATCGTGAAGACCGTGTCTGCCGGCTCGATCGTCCCCGATTTCTACGGCAACGCTGGGAACGTGGCCAACGCAGGGACGGACAAGGTGGAGTGGGACGGAAACTACGCCACCCCGCTCACCGTGAGGGTCCAGAATCCCGTCATGTTGCGCGTCACCTCCAACGATTTCGAGAATCCCGCCTCCTGCTCCGTGTACGTGTACTTTGACATCGACTCGGGCGTGAGCGCGGATGAGGCGGAGGCGCTCTGGCTCTCGGGCCTCCTGAAAAAGATAGAGCCCTCTGTGCCTGATCGGCCCGCCATTCGCGTGCTCGAACTCAAGTTCACCGCTAACACCGCCCTCACTCGCAAATTCGGGAATGGTGCGAATCCGAACATCAAAACGCATTTAGATGGCGCCCTCATCGATGCCACACACAAGACCACGCAGGCCGTTCCCTTTGAGATGTACAACCTCTGGAAGATGACCGCAAAGGAGATGATGACGAATGCCACCACGGGCGGCGCCTCGGGTACCGATTATTCATACGGCGCCTCGAATCCCCGTACCCAGGTCTGGCCCGGCTCCTCTTCACGAAATTCACTTTCAAATTGTACAACAACATCGCCGGAATGCCTACCTCTGGAATGGTCGTGGGCTCTACCCTCATGGCCGAACTAATTGAGGCAGAGGCGGACTACACGACTGCGACTACCAACTCGACAGCGCCAGGCGCCGGAGCCGAAGTTTACGTGGCCTGGGAAACGGTCGGTCGCGAGTACGACACCAAGATTCACACCACTAGCGTCTAGACTGGCTAAGCTGCATTAGCACCTGTGTCGCCTCCATCATCTCCCGAATCTCCTCGCTCTTCTCCTGTAAATTGGCGTACCCCCTCCTCTTCTTGCGAATCTCCGACATTGATGCCCAGCGCAGGTTCTCCCTCCTGTAGTCCAGCGGGTTGCCGTTGATGTGTTCCACGTAGCGTCCACGTGGCGACTTCCCGAGGATCAGCTGGGAGAGGTAGTGCTTGCGCCCTCCAAACGTCTTGCTCACCCTGTCCCTGTCCACTCTCCAGGGAAACTCCAAGGCACTCGGGGGTACGTCCGAGTTGACCAGGACGTTGTAGGCGACGTCTTGCGAGTCGGTGCACCGGAGCAGGGCCATTTTGCCCTAGGTTCAGAAAAACCTGGGACTTGGGACTTGGGACTTGGGACTTGGGACTTGGGACTTGGGACTTGGGACTTGGGACTTGGGACTTGGGACTTAGAGTTGAAACCCAGGTCCCGGCCCAGACTTTCTCCAGGATCAGAAATTTGTCAGACAAGTCAGGTGAGTTTTTCTACCGACTTTTTTACTCCTACCACTCCTCATACTCTTTTTTACTCGTAGTCTTTTTTACTCGTAGTCTTTTTTACTCGTATCCCATCTCGTACCCTCCTTCTCTCGACATCTCACACGAAAACTCCTACCCCTCTTCACATCCGTTTTCGGTTGCATACTCTCGTGAGCTTTCATGTCCAGTATCATGCTACAAGTCGTACACCAGTTCAGACTCTACCTCGCTTGAAATCTCACCTGGAATGTCACCAGAAACGTCATATGCAGATTTCCGTACCCCTCTACATGTCTGCCCGGTGGTTAGGGACTTGGCGCGGCAAACTCTCAGATCCAGAGAGATTCTGGGCCCAGACCCTGAGTCTAACTCTTCCCAAGTCCCAAGTCCCAAGTCCCAAGTCCCAAGTCCCAAGTCCCAAGTCCCAGGATCGCGCCAAGTCGTAACTGAATAGTCGGCCAATTTTTACAAGTATGTACAATGGAATGACGCAATACTATTTACAGCATCTCAAAGTCAGAGTCATCGTCATCGGAAACCAACTCAATGAGGCCCTCGGGCGCCGACTTAAGGGGAATGCGGGGAAGGGACTGCGCTGCCTGCACCAAGTCCTGCCGCTCGCGCTCGCGCTGCGCCGCCAAGGCCGCTGCCGCCTCTGCCTCGCGCTGCTGCTGAGCCTCGATGCGCGCCTTGAGCTCGGCCGCCTCCTTCTGCTTGCGCTCGGCGATCCGCGCCTTGTTGATCTGGTACTGGACAAGGCGCTCGTGGCGCCGCTTGCGCTCCAACTCCTTGCGGAGCTCGTTGCAGAGGACGCGCTTCTCAATGGTCTTGACGTGCTGAGTCAGGCGCTCGCTGTAGTGTGACGTCACGCGAGAACGGGCAATGCCGGCGCCGAGCTTCAAGTCCTTCTCGTGTGCCTTGGCGGGGTCCTTGACGCGCTCGGAGTTGTCGGTGAATGACGTAGTCTCCATGAACTTCTTCTTGACGATTGACTTGGTCTTGATAATGCGGCGCTTGCGAGTCGGGTTTTCGTTGTCGCCTTCAGAGTCAGAAGACGACTCAGAGTCGTATGGAATCGGCACGTCAAAGTCGATGAAGTCGTTGATGTCAGACTCGACGTCAGAGGCCTCGGACTTGGCGTCATCGGCGGGCTCGGGGGCGGGCTCGGCGACGGGCTGAGGGGCAGATGACGACGATGACGGAGGGGGGTAATTCGTGAAGACTTGAGGGGGGTAGGCCCAGGCGAGCGTCTCGGCAGCAGACTCGGCGAAAAGCTTGGGGTCGCCCCAGCCGTTGGCGGTCTTGACCCAGCCGGGGACGGGGGGCACGTCGACGGGGGCTCGGGCTTGGGTTGCTTGGACTTGGATTTCTTGGCCTTGGACGTGAAGGCGGACTTGGGAGAAGTTGCACTTCGGGGCCAGTGGCGCGTAAGATGGCATAATTGTAGATGTACCCCAGAGCGTCGGCGCGCTGCTCCATCTCAGGGGTAGCCCCTTGAGTGCCACCGGAGTTAGCCCACGTTGCTTGGACAAAGGCGAAGTCCTCGGCAAGCTCAGCGGGAATCGACATCTGCGCAAAGGGAAAAGAAATCAGCAAAGGCAAAACGTGAGGTGACTGTGAGGGCGGACTTGTGAAAATTCGGAGAGGCAGGGTTTCCTTGGGCTGAGAGAAGGCGGCGAACCCGTTTCAAGAGTGAGGCAAAATGGCGGCGGACCGCGGTTTTGTGGGCGAATTTTTTCCTGGGCTAGTTCGCAACGGAAAACGTTGCCAACTGGCCTGAAAAAAGCCAAATTTAGCGTTGGACCGAAGGCAGAAAAAGGGAGCCGGCCTGACGGAAATCGCCCGAGTGCGTCCGCCGAAGGTCGAGTCTCGGGCCGGGGGTACACCCTCAGGGGCCCCCCCTGGCCCCTCACCCTGGTAGTGCCCTCTCAAAGGGATTTTCGAAGCCGTACAATTCTTGGTAAGTCTCGTAATCCGGGCTGTACCCCCTCACAATCTGCGGGAGCCCCATTGAAAGCCTCCGTCTATCCTCTCTCAATTCCCTGCGGAAAAGTCTACGGTCTTCTCGAGCTTCGCGTGTCACGCCAGCTGGGCGTGGTCTATGATTGTTAGGGTTGTCGTAGCCTGGTCCCACCAGCCTCACGAAATTTTCGCGTATGGCCTCGGGGAGGCTCTGGAAACGGCTCGTCGCGTGGAACTCAATCCATTCATTGAATCGACGCGGATATTGACGGATGACTTCAAGCACGCCCTGTGTGTTGGGCTCTGGTGTTACGTCGGGGATGTCATGTCCCGTGAGGTGCCAACGCCAGAACTCGCGCAACCTCTCGAATGCCATATTCAACTCAAAGGGAAAATCGTAATAGAGATTGCCTGACATTTTTCTCCCCGTCCGAAAATTTCCCCGCTTTTGGGTCCAGACTCTGATTCCAACTCTTCCCAAGTCCCAAGTCCCAAGTCCCAAGTCCCAAGTCCCAAGTCCCAAGTCCCAGGTCACATTTTTCTCCCATTTTGACTCGAGATTCTGACCAAGTCCAAATCCGGGCCCGGGATTCGAACCCTCGTTTTCGATCGATTTCACGCGTGAAAACGGCACTTTTCGGCCTTTTCCGATTTTTCCTTTCTCGCGATCGCATTAATGTCCCCGATCTCGAAATCGCGATCGAAAAGGGTCGCGATCGGGAGAAAATCGCGATCGCCAGGGTCGTGATCGCCGCGATCGCCAGCCTCGGAGGGGGTACCCCCACAGCTGTTGCGGCGGTTATAAGAACCTCCGCAATCCAAGCGTCACTTCCGAGTCTCGAGCTCTCGGAGTTGACTTTTCGCGTTTGGCCCATTGATGGCCCTCGTATATACATATATGCATGCATGATCATATGCATCGGATGGCACTACGTATACCGGGCATGATCATGCATGTACGTACGCGTATACATGTGCATATCATAGCTATAGCTATAGTATACGTATGCATTTCATTATGATCGATATCATGATCATCATCATGGCATGACCCTAGGCCTGGCCTCGGACTCATGATCAGTGAATATGGGAGGCGCGAGCATTACTTAGCATAGGATCTAGATCTGCATGATCTTTTTGTGGCCGGCGCCCAGCTGCAGTGGTGAGCTGAGCAAGCGTATGATTCATACACGAGTCGACGCCTATGGTGGGGCCAGGCCAGGGGAGGAGTTTGAATGCAATGCACGTGCACTGCCATGGGAGGGGGGGGGGGGGGGGGGGGGGGGGGGGGCCGGGGGGAAGGAGAAGAGGCCCCGCAACAGGGGGCTCAGCGTCGGCTTCGGTGTCCGGCGTCAAGGCTCCTCGGCAATACGAGCAGCAAGCCATGCATTGTGATCATACTGGTGTGATCGGTGAGGAGCGCCCACCGAAAGGCATGGGCGCTGGGAGCACCTGCAGCCGGCCGCCAAGCTCAGGGAGGAGGTTTTCGGCATCCACGTGTTGCAGGAGAGCTGCTGGGTCATCCCCGACCTGCTCCACCCGCCGCCGCATCTTCTCCTTCACTGCCCCCGCCCATCTCGAGCTCAGACACCCGCCCCCTGCCGGACTGGGGGAGACACGCACTGAAGCGCCGTACAATGGGGAAGAGAAGCGAGAAAAACCACGGGGGACGGTATATCAGAACCTGCGTGTCACGGTCTTACAGATCCGCGGGGGGCGCTAGCGCTATTCCAAGGTCTGAGGTGAGGCAAGGAACACCTTCGCGACGCGCATCGGGAACCTGCGGCAGCACACGCCAGTGAGAAGCACAACAACGCTGGCCGGGCGGCGGCTCGCCTGTTCTGGATGCAGCCCAGAATCCTTCTGGGAAGGCGCGGATCGAGCTTGCTGAGAGTGCTGCAGCGAGTCGGGCGGGGGCCGGGCACTGAGAGCGGGGGCGGCGTACAGGTCGCTCATGTCATGCAGCTGCAGGGCGCGTGTCAGGTGGAGGGGCAGAGCGGGGAGGGTGGGGACGCGCGTACGACAACAACACCCTTGCCCTGAGCCTCGGGCGAGCGCAGGGCCACGTCCACGAGGTCTGAGCCGCCATCAGAGCGCCCCGCCCCCAGCCCTTTCACCAGAGGGACGCGCAGTAGAGCACTCGGATATAGTCCTTCGGTTGCGAGACGCTCAGGTCTCCGTTCGCGAGGCGCTGCCGTCAGCAGTCGGGGGCGGGCGCGAGGATGGGGATGAGGGGTCCAGGGAGGACGGGGGGAGTTCTTTCCGTTGTCCTGCTACTCGGTGGCGAGGGAGCGAAAAGGGGGGGGGGGGGGGGGGGGGGGAGGAGGAGGAGGAGGAGGAGGGAGGGAGGGGGGAAGGGACATCGAAGGAAGGTTGGGGAGGGGCGTAGTTAACCGTTCTAGAACTGAAAAACGCACCAGGTTGAGAATAGGGCGTCCCTCGCGGTCCCGCGCGCCAGTGAGCCTAGCAAATTGAAGGCGCAGGTGCGGTTCAAGGGCTCGCGCCGAGAAAAGGTCCCAGCACGGCGCCCCCGAGGGAGCCCCCATCTCGTGCAGCCACCGCGCCAGGTTTTCGAAGAGCTGCATACGTGTTGGGCATTACGCGGCTAGCACAGTGCTGCCAGCTCGCCCATCTTACCTGCGTCGCCCTGTCGACGTCGTACTTGCGGGCACGCAAACAGCGAAGCAGTATCTCTTCTGTCGCGTACGCGTTGTAATCCACACCCGTACCGTCTTTCAATCCTCGAAGCGCCCGCATCTTCTCCATCGCGTCCACCTCGCGCACCTGGGCAATCTGAGCAGATAGCGCCGGCGACATCAACTAGCTCGCCACTGAACCTACCGAGGCAAAGTAGTTCTGTATGTCTACAGCGGGCGCGTTGGGATCTTCATCGTTGAGATCCTCCGAGTCCTCCGCTCGGTCCCCTGACGTCTCCTCTTCTTCCGAAGCGATCCGTTTGAGGAATTTCGTCAGCCCGAGCATTTGATCGTGCTTACTAGCACGGTACTGGCAGCGTGCTGGCACTAGAGAGAGAGCAAGTAAAAGACACTCCCAGGACTCGAACCCGAGTCTGGGTGGTGGCAGTAGTGGCGTGGTGGCACGGTGGTGCGAGATCTGGGGTACACGAACGAATGCCCTTCGTCGGGCTCGGTTGCGCCGCCGGGGGCGCGCGGCCGGCTCCAGCGGTACCTGCAAGCTCTTGGCTTCACTGCCCTTCGTCTAGCCGGGACGTGGGTGCGATCGCTCGCGGGCAGGCGACGCATGTCGCTCACGCGCCGCGCAGGCGCCCAACGCCCCGGCTTGCACCTGATCCGACCCGTTCGGTTCTCTCCCACCCGATTCGTGGCGTCGCCGCAGCGGCACCTCGCGCCCGCCAAAGCGGCCCCCCAGCTAAAGATCCGCCGCAGCGGCACCTGCTCAGTGCGAGCGCAGCGTCAGCCGCCGCAGCGGTCCTACGATGACGAAGAATTCTTCAGAGGAGACGATGGCGGCGCCGACGCGCCCCCGCCTTCCGACGCTCAGGCGAAGTCTCGGGCCGCAGCACCGCCGCAGCCGCCGCCGCGAGCGGGAGAGGAAGCAGCGAGAGCAGATGGAGGTCGGACAAGAACTGGGGCGACAGCAGAGGATTGGACGCCTGGGCGCAGGGCGCGGCCGCGGGCGCCGGGCAGCGCGAAGGAGGCTTTCATCGCGGCGTGCGAGGAGGCGGATGAGGGCCGCGGCGAGGCGCTCTTCGTGAAGGAGGAGTTGCAGCGGCTCCTCCGCGAACTCCCGCAGGCCCGCGCCTCCGTGCCGCTCCGTCCGTCGCGCTCACGCGCTGTAGCAGGGGCGGCACGCGCCGGCTATGCGGCTAGAAGAGGCGCTCGGGACGTGGCGGGTACTATATGCCCCGCATATCCGCCAGATTCTCGAGCCCGTCACCTTCTCCAGGCCCGCCTCCCTCCCCGCCCCGCCGCCGCCCGGGTCGAGCCGGCGCAGGTACGCGATCCGGTACACTTTGCGGGGGGTGGCGCGCGGGGCCCTTGGGGCGGCCGGCCCCGAAGTGGCGATTGAGAGCAACGTGGATGCCGACTTCCTGAACGGCCTGCTCTCCGGCTCCCTTAACGCCAGGCGCGCCGCGCGCGCCGCCTCGCCCTAGCCCCGCGTGACGGGCGTGCAGCGGGCGGATGGTGGCGGCGGGCGAGGACGAGGTTCAGGTCCTCTTCAACCGCTTCTGGGTCAACGACCCCAAGCCGCCTGGCGACGGCAGGGCCCGCCCGCCCCGCCCCCTGTCCCGCGCTGCATGACCCACTGGCAGGTGGTGAACGTGGCGGGGCGTGCCCTCTTCGTGCCTCGCTTCTCCTACTTCCCCGTCCTGTTCCTCGACGAGGACCTCGCGTGCGCCCGCGACGCAGCGCCCCGCGGACGCCGCCGGCCTCACTCCCAAGCAGCGTCTTCGAGTTCAAGCCCCTGAAGTCCCTCCTCGTCGTCCGTCGCGAGGCAGGGCAAGGGTCCCTCGCCGCCCTGCCCCGCCCCGCGAACCCTGCCTCGGGGCCCGCCCCAGATGACTTCCTCCCCGATTGACTAGGATCCTCCAGCCGCACCCATGTGCCCAGCAGATCCAGCCCCGGCGCATGGCGCACCGGCCCAGAATGTGTGTATGTACATGGGCACACTACGACTGCAGCCGAGCCGGGTTGACAGTGCCGGAGGGCGGTCCAGGGCTGGGCGCGCGGGCCTCAGAAGAGGAGGTCGGCGGGGTCGAGGCCCTGGGCCTGCAGGAGCTGATGAATGATGGAGCCCACCTGGAGGACCGTCATGATCAGCCCTGCCCAGCGACCCGCCCCAGCCCGCCCTGCGCGCCCCAGGCAGGAACGCTCCGCGCGCCTCGGGCAGGAAATCCCCGCCGCTCTTCGCCTCCACGGCCTCGCGATTGCACTCCACCGCCGCCTCCTCCTCCTCCCTCTCGCGGCGCTTCTTGTTCTGCCAGCCGTCGGGAGGGGGAGGGAGGTGGGAGGGGGAGGGGGGAGGGAGAGAGGGCGGCGGGGGGGGGGGGGGGGGGGGGGGGGGGGGGGCGAGCGGCTCTCCTTTGAGGCCTGCTGGGGGCTCGCCTGAATGAGCTTGAGGCGGAAGAGCTCCTGAGCCGGGTGTCGGAAGCGTTGAGAACGGGTGGGGAGGGGCGGGGGCCTGGCGGTCGGCCTCGTCGAGCTCAGAGACAACGTAGGCGGCGGTCGCCTGCAGCCGCGGGATGACCACGTTGTGCAGCGCATTCACCCGCCGGTTCGTGAGCTGCCGCCCCCGTCCGCCCCGCCCGCGCCTTCTTGGCGCACTGCGCGGCACCTTGATGGCCTGATCCAGGATGGCGACCGACGTCTGCAGCGAGGCAATATCCACCAGCCTGCGCCGCCACGTGCACGCCACGCCGCCCAATATGCCGAACTCAAGGGTTCAGCAAATTCGGCGGCGTGGCGGCGCAGACGTCTGCAGGCTGAAGCGCACGTCTCGAGAGCCGAGCGGAACTCCTGCTGGGCATTCTTCGCCTGTCACCACGCCGGGCGCCCCGGCCGTAGATGTGAGCTCGCGAACCTATACATGGGATGTGCGCATGCACGCGCGGCGGCAGGCCCCCGTAATGGGAGTTGCGACGCGCGCCCTGCCCCAAGCCCGCACCGCGCACCTGATGTCCCCCACGTCCGATGACGCGCATCTGCCCCCCGCATCATGATTGCGAGAAACTGATAGCTATAGCCGGGCCGACCTCGAGGGCCTGCATGGGCCCAGCGTGTTGTCGGGAGTCCTCATTCACGGTCAATTTCGGCGTCTTTACCCCCGCCACGTTGACCACATCGAGAGAGACCTTCGACATCGGCTCGAGCATGGTGCGGCGCTCGATGCCGCCGCAATTGCAACCGGCGCCGGCGCGCGCCCACTAGTACTAGCACTGTACCTTGAGCATGGCGTGGTCCTCGACATTGCCCCGCACCACGATGGCCGCGTCTTCTCCGGCACCTGCGCGGAAAAAGCAGCCCAGATCGATCTCTGCGTTGGTTTGGAGGACGTCGACAAGAGCGCGGCTGCATACCGCGTCGGAGCTCGGCAAGGCTGAAGAACGCGCTCCTCATCGAAGGTCCGAGCGAAGCCCTCAAATCCACAATCTTTCTCATTAGCGAGCGGAAGCGCATCAGGAGTGCATCGGCCTTCTTCTTCAGAAGGTCATGGCCCCGCGTGGCGCCAGAAAGCCGCTGCAGAGAGAGAGAGAGAGAGAGAGAGAAAGAGAGAGAGAGCATGAGCATTGCATCGGCTTTTGTGGAAGATCTAGGCGGGCCGCGCCGCGCGCGCTTTCTGTGGCCATGCCATGATGGACGCGCCGCGCGCGCTTTCTAGGCGCCGCGCGAGCTTTTGTCCCTGCTAACTCACGCGTACAGAGATTGAATCATAAATGCCACGAGCGCACCGCTTTAGTGGCAGTGAGAGCGGCTCGCGTCGCGAAAACGGGCGCCGACATTGACGGGCTCAAGCAGCGCGGCGCTCTCAGAGAGTCTAAATCGAGAAGGCCACGCTGAGGCAGCAATGCAATCCGTCGGCGCGGTCGCGGGCCTGCGTATCGCCGGCGGAAGTGCAGTACCCCTGCATATAGCTATATATATATATATAGGAACGGTCAACTTGATCTGTACATGTGCCAGGTTATCGATATAACCATAAAATTTATAATTAGCTATATAGAGGTAAAAATTAAATGAAACTCAAACAAACCGACACAGACGTCCGACATATAGCTATATATATATTGGGGAAGGGAAAAACACTTCCCCTGTCCCTGTCCCTCGCAACCCTACGTATGCAACCCTACGTATACCCAGTGCTGTCATCATGATGCACACATCATGATGACGCCATCATGATGAGACGTCATTAACGCATCATGATGACCTCGGATTATGATGATCGTCATCATGATGTGAGGGGGGGTACTTGTACAATGCACAAATCTCGTGTTTTTGGTCGCCTGCGCTGTTTAAACGACCTCTTATGCAATCTAAACAGCTGAACGACACCGTATATGCTAGTCAGAGGAGGCTTGGAGCGATTCTGACGATGCTGAAAGGCTGCCGTGGTGCCGTGGGGGGTACAGGGGGCACCACCCTTAGCCGCTGGCGATCCAAGATCGCACCGATTCGCACTTTGAGAATGGGTGCGGAGATGCTTAAGACAGCTTTTAAAACACATAACACACTATCTTGACATGAAGGAAGTTGATCAACCACTCCTCTGCCTCAAAAATCTTGGGAAGAGGGGGGTGTGGGCCTCCTTCAGGCCAACCCTGGGCCCAATATCTATCCAGACTGGTCAGGAATGAGTGATAAACACGTCGCGATGCATTAGCCTAGTAGTAGAAACGCAGCAGAGAGCCCGCGCAGTGAAATAGGAGTGGGAAATGCCCTGGTAAACGATTCTGACCGCGGGAAGACGTCATGATCGATCATGATGCATCATAATTAACGCATCATGATGACTCGACCGCCGTGTGCATCATGATGACAGCACTGCGTATACCCCCACTTTTTTTTCTTTTTGCAACCCTACGTATACCCCAAATCTCATTTCCCCGACCTCCGCAAAACCCGGGCCGCGCGGTATATCCTGAAAGCCCATCACAAGGGAATTCCGAAACCATGTCTCCCGGTCCCGTCCGACGGTCCGACCAAAGGGTGACCCAGGAACAGGCACCAACACCCGGGACAAAAACGGATCCAGCGACGCACAGGGAGCAGATATACGAGCCAAACCAATTCGAGGTCGCTGCAGGCATTATGCCCGACATTTCGTACTGCAAGAGCGAGGCCGGGCGCGCTCCCAGTAGCGCAGGAGATCGCCGCGCGTGCTAGCCAATCACGTTGCAGAGTCAGAAACGCTCTGCAAAAGTCTTTTTACGGAACCCCCATTCCTCTTCCCCCCCCCCACTGGCCGATGCGCAGTGGCTCCGGCCGCAGCTCCGCTCGGTTCGACACTTTCGCTCTTCTCTCGCGCACGGCAGCACGGCAGTTTCTCTCGCGGTTCGACACTTTCGCTCTTTGCTATATAGCTAGCCGAGCCAGCCGCGCACGACCCAACCGCGCCAACTGAGCGAGCCGGCCGCATGCGCACCAGCTTTCACCTACGGCCGGCCATGCCCACGTTCGTGCGGCGCGCGCGCCACCGGCCCCTCGACGCCATGGCGCATGCATGCGCGAGCCGCTGCGCGCGCTGCCATGGCGCCCGCTAGCGATGTGCGCTGTGCGCATGCGCAATGCTTATGGATCCCCTCGGCCGCTTACCCAAGAGCAGCCAGCGCGCGCGCGCGGCGCGCGCTGGCCCGTCGCGATCGGCGCGGCTGGCCCCGTCACGGCGTAAGCCATGGCTGACATCGCTAGCTTCTGGCCACGCGCGACGTCGATGGGGCAAGCTCGATGGGCCGGGGACACGGCCGCGGGCACAACTTGGCAAGGTACGCATCCCCCCGCGTCCTATACCTACCTCTTCTAGAAAACAGTCGCTGAGACTTGAAGACTCTGAGACAGCTTGCCAGTTGCCTGGCGCCGGCCCGGAGGCCATGCATATGGCCCGGCGGCCAGCCTTGATCATGAGTTTCTTCCTTTTCCTGCTTTAGATCTAGATCTCCGAATTTGCCAATTGCAAACCTTAAGTCGAGCCGTCGCACCTTCAGCCTAGCTGTTGTTTTTAATTTCCCTTCCCCGGACCCAACTGACGCGCTCAGCAAGTCAGTGGCCCTTTATAGCTATGCCTAGGACACCGACCTTCCCTGAGTCTCACACTTGTTCAACGGTTGCAATTCAATGATTGAACCGACGCAATAGTCACTGATCATGAGTTGAACCACTGGGCCAAGAGGAAAGCTCGGCTATCAGGGACACGCGTACGAGAGCGCATTCCGAAGTTCTGCCAGAAAATTAATTGCACCACTCGGTTGCAATTGGGGATTATGTATTGTGTGGTGGCAATACACAATACATAATCCCCAACCGAGTGGTGCAATTAACTTTCTGGGTAGTATGCGCACCTAGGTCCCTAACACTCGGCCACTGGGGCCATTTATATAAGTATTGAATTCGAAGACTCTGAGATCTGGAGACTAGTACTCCCGGGAGTCCGATCGCGAGGCTCGGCAAGCCTTGAAGCTCCGAATTAAAGCTGGCTATTGAAAAGACAGTCGGACAGTCGAACTCACTCTTTGCGCAAATATTTTATAGCCCCCTATATATAGGCCACGGCGAGGTGGCCGGCGAAACGGCGGATGGCGGGCGGGCGGCGCCAAGTTGCCAAGTTGCCGGCGCCAGCCGGGCATGCAGTACGAAATCGGCCTGGCGGATGCCGCAGTCACTAAGTGTCGCAGTGCCCTTCACGTACACCTTCCCGAGCTTGAAACGAACCCGCTCTAGATCTCAGACTCTGCGCATGCCTGCCGTCAGCTCGCCCTGGCTTGGGGGGCCGAAAGCGCTCGGAGGCTCCGAGCACACTCCGGCCGAGAAAACGCTCGGAGGCTCCGAGCACACATTGCTGCAGGTGTTTAATTTTCACTGGCATCCAGTGCCATCCACCAGACTGAGCTGACTTTGCTGCATGTGTTTCAGCTGCAGAGACTCGCTTTTGCGCCCAACGAGGCGCGGCCAACGAGAAAGGCGTTTTTTTCGCGCCGCGGCGGAGTCACTGAGTGGTCGAGGCGCGGCCAAAAAGAAAGTATGTACGCATCTACGTGAGCGGTGCACACGATCGCGAGGCGGCCAGCGAGGAGGCCGCCGGGCGGGCGGGCTGCGCGGACCTCGCCCTTCCCCTTCACGTACACTTTCCGAAGTTCCCGCGGCCCTCAGGGCCTCAAAGACGAACCCGTCTGCCAGCCGTCAGCTTTTCCCGCGGGAGCCGAAAGCGCTCCGAGCGCACCGCGCAGGTTCGTATACATCTCATGGGTCACCTGCGTGCGGCCCGGCACCCCCGAGCTCTCCATCCGGCTCGCCACATTGACCGCGTCGCCCCACTGCGCGCCGCAGTGAGCCTCGCCGCCCTTCCAGAAAAGCCGCGCAGGTGGACAAACCCACAAGGTCGTACGTGTACAGGCACTTCTGCTTGCGTGCGCCAAATCCCAGGCCCCGCTCAATCGGCAGAGCTTCCGAGGGGCCGCCGGCGCCGTCAATCAGATGCGAATTTGAGCTGTTCTGAAGAGCCAGAAACTTGAAGCTGCGACGCTGGGAGCGCAGAAACCGCAGAAAACGCGAAGCGACAGACGTAGATACCCGTATCCCCCTTCGGCAGTTAGTCTGACATCGACATGGCCGCCGCGTTCGCCTGCTCGATTCCCACGTTCGGCGCGTCGAAGGTCGGGGGCGACTTCGCTGGCCTCCGCCGGAAGAACGTCGTCGACACGGTCCGCCAGCCGAAGGCCTCGAAGAAGGCCCAGCCCAAGTTCGAGGCGGCTGCCACCATCGAGGCGTCGGTCGCGCCCCGGAAGGTCCTCGTCATCGGCGGCACCCGCTTCAGCGGTGTTTACCTCGTCAAGGCGCTGCAGGAGGCCGGTCATGAAGTGACCGTCTTCAACCGCGGCAAGCGCGGCGTGCAGAAGGTCTGGAGCGAGAGCGATGCCGAGTTCAAGGAGGTACGTAGTCGTAATTCTGGGGTCTAGTGCTTCTGCCGGCCGCGCGCGATGGGTCATAATTGAGAGCCGCGCGCGCACTCATGTTCGGCATATGCCTCCCGCAAGGATAGCGTGCATTTCTAATGAAAATAGTACTGGAGATGATTGCGAAAGATGCGTACTCGTCGTCGCGCAACTCCGTGCTGAGACGCGCCCGTCCCACAGCGTGCCTCCAAGATCAAGACGATTGTGGGAGACCGCACGGACCCGGAGTCCCTGAAGCAGCTGGCGAAGGAGGAGTTTGATGTGATCTACGACAACAACGGTCGCGAGCTTACTGACACGAAGCCACTCGCTGATATGTTCAAGGTTCGCCCTGCGCGCCGTACCGCGGCCGCCTCAGCTTACTTTGGTGCGCAGGGCCGGCTTGAGCACTTCGTGTATATGAGCAGCGCTGGTACGTACCTTATGAACGACTCCAGCCTGCCCTACCGGTCCGCCCCCCTCTCGCCCCAACTCCCGGGTCCAAGGCCCTGAGGCCCGACGTGATCTTCAGGGAGTCGGACCCAACTGACCCCAAGAGCCGTCACAAGGGTGCCTGGCGCGCAGTCTGCTGAGAGGGCGCGACTGAGGGCACTTGGGGCGGCAGGTAAAGCCGAGACGGAGGCGTTCCTGAAGGAGAGCGGGCAGCCGTGGACCTCGATCCGGCCTGTCTACATTTATGGACCCCAGAACTACAATGGTGCCAGCCTCCCGCCTCGCGTGGCGTGCTCCTGCTGATCGACGAGTTGCAGATGTCGAGCAGTGGTTCTTCCACCGCATCCACGCCGGCCGGCCGCAGATCTGCGTTCCGGGCCACGGCCAGGTGGGGCTTGCGAGGCGGCGGGGGCTGCCTTCGAGACTACAACGCGAGGGGCGCAGCACCTGACTGGCCTCGGCCACGTGGAAGACCTCGCCGTCGCGATGGCCAATGTCATCGGCAACAAAAAGGCCGTCGGCCAGATCTATAACATCCAGGCACCACCCGCCGTCCTGCCAGCCCTCCCCGGCTGACGCCCCAGCAGGGCGATCGGTGCGTGACCTTCGACGGGCTGGTGAAGGCATGCGCGGAGGCTGCGGGCAAGCCCTGCCCCGAAATCGTCCACTACAACCCCAAGGACTTCGACTTCGGCAAGAAAAAGGCTCGCCCGGCTCCGTCCGCCGACCCCCGGCGCGCGCTAACGTTGCACAGGCGTTCCCCTTCCGCCAGCAGCACTTCTTCGCGTCGATCCAGAAGGCCGAGGACGAGCTTAACTGGTCCGCCGCCAGCGCCCTCTCGACCCCAGCCCTGCCTGAAGGCTCGCAGGTCCCCCAAGTACGACCTCGTCGCTGGTCTCCGCGACTCTTATGGTGGGCCCCGCCCCTCCTTGCCCGGCGCAGGCGCGCCTGCTGACGTTCCGCGCAGAGAACGACTACGTGCACCGCACCGTCGCGCTAGATTTCGAGACCGACGACATCATCCTCGGGAAGTAGGTCCCTTCGGGAGTACTGCTGTAGCGTGTAGCCCTTGATGTTGATTAGCTAGCGTTTTTAAAGGAGCAGCCTGGCTGTATGTATTTCAAGGGGCGGCGCCGGATTTCCCGGATCAACGGTCGACTCAAAAATCCCGCCGGGCCAGGGCTGAAGTGATCATCGGTGAGCTTATCCTGGAATCCCTCACCCGCCGAGCCCCGGGCCCCCACCCCATCTGTCCGGGCCCCGAGGAAAGCAGCCATTCCCTAGTCCTCCAGAAGGGGGGCATCGATTGGCAATAAGACAGCGTCGGAACCGTCTACTTGGTGGCGGCATCCTCGAACGAGCCCTCAACGAGGTCGGGCACGTCGTCGTCGCCAGCGCCGTCCTTCTTGCTGTACGACTCGGCGATCTTCTTCAGGTTGGCGAGGTTGTCCGGGCCAAGCTGGTTGATGATGCCCGGGAGCAGGTCCTGGAGCTCTGTGGCGCGTGCCCCCGCATCAGCACGCTGCGCGGGTCTGCCACAATGCTGAATGCCACGCACTCTTGGTCTCGGCGTGGCCAGAGATCACGTACGTGTTCGCGGCGATCGAGGCCTGGACTGCGCAGACGCAGCCTCGGTCAGACCCCGCCACGGTTGCCCCGCATCGCCGCCCGCCCCGCTGAAGCGCCGCAGCAAAGCGTGTAGTCGCGAGCTAGCAAAGCGCGCGCACCCTTCGGATTCGTGAAGTGAATCACGGTGCCATTGTCCTTGAAGAGGTTGACCTCTTCAATGCCAGGGATCGTGTTCACGCCCAGACGCTTCAGGGTGTTCTGAAGGCGCTTGTCGTCCGTGGTGGTCGTCTTGTGGACGGCCTTCTTCTTCCGGCGCACGGTGCCCTTGCCGCCAGTCCGAACGGACTGGGCGAGCGCCTGGAGCTTGGCAAGCTGCGCCACGCCCGCATCTTAGACCGCACACTCGCCCCATGGCCGACGGGCTTCGGCACCAGCGAACCTTCTCAGGATTCATCTGCGAGCAAGAGGTCAGAGAGACGCGGAGAATGCGTGCGTCGGGTGTGTGAGAGCGATGGTTGGCGCTCGAGGGAGTTCGGCGCACCTAAAGAGAAAGGAGCGGGAAGAGTGAAGAGTGCCAATGCGCGCGGTGCGGTTAGATAGGCAGGGCTGCAAGCGATCACGACTAAGGGCGTCGCACCTGCCCCCGACTGCCTACCCCCCCGAGGCGTCCCCTACCCCCCTAAGTAGTTGAGCCTGCTGAGGCTGTTGAGCGGGCGCAGCGCACTGCACCATGGCGTTCGTGTCGGTTCCAGTGCCAGTGCCAGCGTTGTCGGTGCCAGCGCTGTCGGTGCCCCGCGCCGTGTGCATGCGGGCGACCACAACCGCTGCCCCGCGCCGTGTGCATGCGGCTCCCGGCTCCAGCAGCAGCGTCTTTGCGGGGGTTCGGTTCGAAGCTCGCAGGAGCGTCCGCGCCCGTCGGCCCAACCTCTGGCTGCCCGCGGCCGCCAGTGCTGAGCCCGCGGCCGCCGAGGCTGCTCCCGCGTCGGACGCCCCGGAGATCCCGGAGGAACCGATGGTCCTTGCCGAGGGCACCGAGGACATGGTGCGCCAACTGTTCTGCTAATTATCGGTTCTCTTGCGGCGTCCCTGATCCGCCGCTTCGCTAGGCTATCAAGATCTCGGAGCGCGCGATGGCGCATCTTTTGACGCTGAAGGAGAAGTTTACGGAAGACACGTGCCTCCGCTTCGGTGTGCGGCAGGGAGGTTGCTCAGGGATGAGCTACACGATGGTGCGGTAGCATATAGGCTTGCTGGGAGGGGAATGACCCATTATACCGACTGCTTTCAGGACATGGTGAAGCAAGGCGAGACCCGCGAGGACGACCGTGTGTACACTTACCCGAATGGATTCCAGGTCCGATTATTATTCAAGATTATTCCAGCCCCTGCCAGGCTGGGCCCGTTCCGGATCCCAGCCGCGTCTTTCCCTTGCAGGTGATTGTCGATCCGAAATCTCTTATGTACCTTTTCGGAATGGTGCGCCTGGTGCTGCAATTGCATATACACGTTCTTCTAGAGCCCGGAATGCGGACGATTACTGATGATGGCGGCGACCCACAGGCCCTGGATTACAGCGATGCCCTCATCGGTGGCGGGTTCGATTTCAAGAACCCCAATGCTACTTCTTCTTGCGGTTGCGGGAAGTCATTCTCTGCGTAGCCTGCACCCAGACCGTGGCCGGCGGAACACACATCTCTAGAACACTATGCTGAGCGCATGGAGGGCCTGCAGCATTATCCGCGGCCATTGTAACTAGTAATATATTTATTATTTGACATGCGCTGCATCGATCTCGCTGCCGCAGTGCTATGGCCCGGCTGGCACCACACATTGCGCCATTGACATCCATGCGCCATTGACATCACAATAATGTCGACATGAGTCACTGAGAGTAAAAGGCCTGCCAAAATAAAACTTTGATTGTCTTGCTATCCTAAGCTGGGGTTCCGAAGTACTAGTTCGAATTCCATGCAGCTCCTCGAGCTCCGATCCCGCCCTTCTAGATCGATATCTAGCTATAGCAGAGCATATGCATATGTGTAAGCTCCAAATATGGTTGCATTTGGGGCCCAGTATAGGAGAGTCCCATATGTGATGGCAGTGCAATTTGCAAGTGCACGTGTGGCATTGCCTAGACTAGTCGACGTCAAGTGGTGACTAGTTCAAGTTAACGTTAACGTTGCGCATGCCGCAGGCTGAGCCAACCAGCAATTAATAGTAAGCCTGCGCATGCACGCATGCATATGCTCTTTAAGGGGAGCCTCGGAGTAACGCGTACGCGCCTCGATTGCGAGCTTCCGCGGACATTAGATATCGATACGTATATACAGGTATACGTACCGTAGTACCGACACATGCACAGATCTAGCGCGTGTCATATCGGCGCGTGCCAAATTGCGTCTAGGGGCGGCGAGCGTCTCTTTGGGTGCTGGCGGGCCGGCGCCGGGACCTCCTATGGGCTTGGGGGATCCGACATGCAGTCTTCCTGCACTGGAGGTGCGAAGCCTTTCAAGTTTGAAGGGTCAGCTCGAAATCAAAGAGCCCCGAGATCGAATTTACTAAGTTATATAGAAAAGAACTCCATCAACTTCTGCTTCGAACTCCACTTCCCAGAAGGTTCTACAAGGTGCCACGGTGAACAACAAGAACAACTTGCACAAAGGTGTTAAGTAAATGCTCTTTCTACGCTTCACGCTATGCTTCACGAAATGAAAGGGAGCCTAGCTATAGCTGAGCAGAGTTGCTTCGCGTCCATGCCCATGCTGTGGCGGATTAGGATGCTTCTGCGGGAGAGAGGATTGCGATCAAGCAACCGCGACAAGCGACCTAACCTAAGCCTAAAGTCGAGGCTCCCTAATCGTAATTGTAATCCTAGCCTAAGCTTGACCACGAGGCTCCCTAATCGTAATTGTAGTCCTACTAGCCTAAGCTTGACCACGAGGCTCCCTAATCGTAATGGTAATCCTAGCCTAAGGTTAACCTCGAGGCTTCCTAATCGTAATCGTAATCCTAGCCTGAGCTTGACCTGCAGCTGGAGGCTCCGTAATCGTAATCGTTATCCTAGCCTGAGCTTAACCACGAGGCTCCCTAATCGTAATCGTAATCCTAGCCCCTTGAGCGGTAGTGCCTGCACAACGAAATGCAAGAATTTGTCAAAGATGAAGCGGCTCACAAATCTTTGCAAAAACGCGCACCTGTCAATTGGTACGCCTGCCCAGGATTCGAAGGCAAGACCCACACTCGACCAGATAGAGCAAACTCGATTTCGATTTTGTTTTCGACAAGAAACGCTTGGAAGCTGCGAAAGAACTGCACATAAGTTAACCATCGTCGGTCACAGATAACTGATGCAGCTTACAGGCGTCTAGCCGCTAGCGTACATCACGTCTCTGGAAGCTTGATCTTGCTCACTTTCTCCTCGTATCGTCCAGACGAACAATGAGATCATGAGGGTCAACGCAAAGCCGCGTCCATGGTGTGTAGCGCAATGCCTAATCGTAATATTAATCATAGTCAAAGACGTCCAACCCCTCAAGGGGCCTAATCGTAATATTAATATTAATCGTAATGACGTCCAACCCCTCAGGGGCCCAATTGTAATCGTAATCAAAGACGTCCAACCCCTGAGGGGCCTAATCGTGTTCAAAATCAAAGACGTCCAAGCTTAGCTTCGTCGTCCAACCCCTAATCGTAATCGCAATCAAAGACGTCGACGTCCTACTAGCTTCGCCCAACCCCCGTCAGGAAACAAAACAGCAGGCACCTGCAACGGGCTGGAATACGGTAGGCCAAGGGCATGTATGTGTAGGTGATGAATGCTACGTACGAAGCGCGTGTGAAAACTGAAGTGCTGGTCAGCCGCCGGAATGCCAGCGTCGCTCAGAAGCTTGCCGCCGACGCGGAGCATCTCACGTACTGTCCGGTGTGGCTGCAAGTCAGCTGGTAGACCGACACCGCTAGCGCTACCCGCCGGCAGCGCGGCGGCGGGACGGTCATACCGAGACCCGCGTCTTCCGGGCAGGAACGCAAGAGCTCGATGCCTTAAACGAGCAACGTTATCGCGCCGTCAGCATCACTTGAGACGCTCATTTTCAATTAGATCGCACCTTCAACGTGGCGCTTACTGGCGACGAGCAGGTGCACCTTCGCCCTTGGGTTGAGGTCCGGAAACGCGAAGACTAAATCATTCTGCAGAAGCACGCGCCGTCCGGTTCTCTCGACGTGGCCGGGGTCGCAGAATCTGCAGACGCGACCCGCTGCCATGGCGCGCGCGATTGAATTCCGTGTCGTGTACGTGTACGTGAAAGTATACGAATAGCTCGATGCTGGACGTGAAAGTGCCTCAAAGTGCTCTGATCAAGCCTCAAGCCTCAAAGGCTCAAGTCTGATCAGGCCTCAAGCCTCAAGCCTCAAGCCTCCAAGACGGAGCTGATTGATAGGACGGGGCAGATAGCAGCGGGCATACGTATACGTATACATTGCTACGACGCATATGGGTCCGGAGCCGCGGGAGCCGCACGGCGGCGTTGTGGATCAAGTTGTGCGGCGTCTGCTCTCACAAGAGGGCAGCGTACGCGAGAAGATCGCGGTGAGCTCCATGAAATCAAATCCTTCGCTGGTCAAGATCCCAGTAAAGCTGCGCAGGAGTTTTTGCAGGCTGACGAGGAGGTGCAAAGGCGGCTGCACTCTATTCGTATATGCGCCTCTGCGGAGGGGGACAGGCCGTTCGCCTCTGCGGAGGGCGCCAGGCCACAATGTGAGGACACCTTCGATGCCTTCACACAAAGCATGGGAACGCCACTCCACAGCTTCTCTGGCATTCGATGGCGCGTGTACGAGTTACTGACACGCGTGCCCCCTGGTCGTATCACCACGTGCGCCTTTCTTGCATGTCTTGCCATTTTACTCTTGTCCAACCTCAAAGACGTTCAACTTTCCCGACCAACCTCAAATCGTAATCGAAATCAAAGACATCAAACCTTCTTCAATCGAAATCGAAATCAAACTGGGCCTTGATCTGACTCAGTTGTTTTTGTCAGCTACGGTGCGATGGCAGAAGCCCTTGGATCTGCAGCACGGGCAGTGGGACAGGTGTCTAGCTGTGCCCAAGCGCCGTCTCAGCCATCTGATTTGGTGTTTGCAGGCTATGCGGCATAATCCTTTCAACCCCATAGTTCCCTGCCACAGAGTTGTTGGTTCTGACCTGACCCTGTATGGTTCGTTTTGGATGGCTCCGTTTAAGACCTTTTAACTTGGACATTTGGACACGTCCAACCTTGTCCAGCCCCCCCCCCCCCCCCCCCCTCCCCTCCCCGCCCCCCCCCCCCCCCCCCCCAAGACCGCTTTAGTTCGAGGACAGACCACGCAAACTGAAACGTTTCCAGGGTTTTCTGGAGCAACAGCATCAGACAGCCCCGAAGTAGCCCGGAAACGTGCCATGCTTGAGGTCAGCAGGAGCGCTAGCACATGGGCTTCCTTTGTTTTTGCCTCACTGTTTCTGACCGCTTCTTTGTTCGTTCAATCTGCTGCCGAATTCCAGAAGGAAGGGATTACATTTGACGCCAAAGGCCGCATCAACGAGGGGCACAGACTGGATGGCAAAGCTCTCCGAGAGCTTCTGCAAGAAATCGAAGTTCAGGGCTCTCAAAGCTCTCCGAGAGCTTCTGCAAGAATTCGAATTCGAAGTTGTGGTGGGATAAGGACCCAAGGAAGAGACAGCAAGCGCCTCAAAACAACATAATCCAGCTTGGTGCGTTATTCGTATAGACTGAACCTCACTTCTCTTATAGCAGCCCACTTGCGTATTGCAGCGGGCGCTTTCTCGCGATCGGGGAGCCGGAAGCGCGAAGTGTGTGAAGAGCCGGAGGCTAGACAGTCGGTTGGGACGTTTCCGCACATCACGGCAACCGTTCTTAGCTCAGTTGGTAGAGCGGAGGACTGTAGCGGTTCCACTATGTGGCCATCCTTAGGTCGCTGGTTCGATTCCGGCAGAACGGACTTTACTGAAAATTCGCCTTGCTTCGACTCCCTGCGGGGCCTGTTCGAATCCTGCCTTTTCGGCGTTTTTGAATTCTCGGCGGCGCGTCGCGCTGGTCGCGCATCACTGGTGCATGGCACCGCGGCAGGCTCAGGCTGCCGCAAAGGCGCAAACGGCCAAGCAGCAGCAGCAGCAGCAGCAGCAGCAGCCTCTTTCGAATCCAACTTCTTCGGGGAGCTCCTCTCTCTTTGGCTTCCTCGACAAGGAGCCGGAATTCGACGATGTGGAGAACAGCCATCCTTCTCCCGATGTAGGGAACTCGAAGCGGGGGAGCAGCGGCGCCGGAGGGAAGACGTACTCAAAAAGCAGTACGTCGTGGTTTGCTAGCAACAATGTGGCACGCGCTGATGATGAACTGGCGCAGCTCGCTCGCCGATCGATGCGCGACCGCCACTGAAGCCGCGGCCGACAGCCGATGAGCTCTTTGATGAGGTCTTGCGAGAAGATAGTGCAAAAGCACCCGTCGGCGGGCGTGCCGCTCCCCGCAAGTCTTCTGCCACTGGCGCCGATGACAATTCGGCGCCTGCAGGTGCGCGATTCCAGCCCTTCGGTCGACCCTGCGGCGCATTGAGACCGTGTTCGCAGTTGCTGGCAAACGCCCGACCGTCAAGACATCATCCGCAGCGGCAGAGCCCGCGCAGGACGACGAATTCGACTTCGATGAACATCCGCCAGCTCCCGCCCCTGCGGCTAATGCTCGAAGGAGTTCTTCTCTCACTGCGAAGCCGACTGCCGCGAACAGCGCGGTTGTCGCGAAGAAGACGGCCCCGAGCTCCGTCTCAATCCAGTCGCCGGAGCTGCCGCAGGGCCAGGAAGACGACCTTGATGGGGGCGCTCCTGTCCCGCCACCACGTACAGCTGTTGTAGCTGCCAAGAAGCGCGAACCAATGCAGCAGCGGCGGGAGCAGCTTAAGCATCAGCAGCAGCAGCAGCAGCAGCAGCAGCAGCAGCAGCAGCAGCAAGGGAGACCCCAGCCCAGGGGGCGTGCTCGTGGCCGTGTTGTAGTGAGTGATGGCGAAGAGGAGGATACAACGGTCGGCGCGGGGAAAGAGGCGGAGGAACCGAAGGTACAGAAGGGTGTGCCGTCGGGTCAGGAGGTACAGAAGCCGAAGCAGCAGGCGGCTAAGCGCGTGTCGGGGGTGGTAGAGGCCAACATCTTCAACCGCTCGAGCATCGTCGCTGAACCGCGTCCCGGCAACCAGTCCGGCGCCAGCCGCCCCTCACGCCCTTCGGAGGTAAGCGCGCTTCGCTTTGCATGTGGGCAGGGCCGACCGATCCCTCAGGGGAAGTCTACGGAGCCCGCTGAGCAGAGCGAAGCAGAGGAAGGGGAGGACTTCTATGCCCGCGCAGCGAAGGTCGGCAAGCCTCCCGTACGCCCTGCTGCACGCTTCGTGGGCCATCAGTGCTGAAGCAAGGCTGCAGGCGACTTCGCGGGTCGCTGCGGCCGGAACAGGCGGCAAGGCGTCTGCTGGGGCCGCTGCGCAAAGGCGAGAGATGAAGGCCGGCCAGACCAAGCGCCCGCCTGGCGACACGGAGGAGGCGCCAGCTACGCCACCAGCGGGGAAGAAAGCCCGAGCTGGCGAGGTGCCACTGCCCCTGGGAGGCCCCTTCCCGCTTCGCACTCACTATCATAAACATCGTAGGCTGCGCCTACTGCAATGGGGCGCCTCTTGGCGGGACCGAAGGCGGACAACAGATCGCAGGATGCAGCAGCAGTGAAGGTGCAGCGCATGGCCCCCGCGAAGGTGCACGGCCCGGAGGGGTTGCAGCGCCGACGTGATGTGGCGAACAGGTGGCGAAACGGAAGAGCGATGAACTCTGTGGAGACGGGGGGCTGCCGGACGGGCGGGACGAGGGCCAGGCAGACTGGCTGGAGGAGCCTGCACCTGTCGTGGCTGCTCAGGAGCCCCAAGCCAAGGAGAAGGGCACCCTTGCGGTGGGCCCTGCGAAGCCTCGCGAAGAGGCCGCGCCGCCCTATCGGAACCCCGCAAAGAAAGGCCGCCAACGTGCAGCAGAAAACGAGCATGTGGAAGCAGCGCCAGCCTTGGCAGCCCCCGTGAGTGCCGCTCCACCCAAGGCCGCGCCGGCCAAGGTGGCTGCCGTGCGGAAGAAGGCGCGCGGGGAGCGCGAGCAGGGCTTGCAGGAGGCCCGCAACGAGGAGCTGCCAGCCCCGCCCGCGTCCTCGTCGACCGGGCCCTCCACAACCAAGCCGGCCGCCGAGCTGCGCGGGCGCTCGATGTCGCCGGTGGCGTGCACATCCAGCAAGGCGGAGATCGTGAAGACGAAGGGCTGCAAGCGGGAGGTGTTGGAGCAGAGCGCGCTGTCGGAAGCGGAGCGGGTGCGCTGGGAGGGCGGGGCAAGGCGGGGGACGCCGGCCGAGGGCCGACGGTCGGCAGGATGTGCTGGCGAACGCAGTACAGACCTTCCCGGGGTGGCGCTTTCCCCGCGACGACGACGAGCCGGTGCCGTCTCCCTCGAAATGTAGCGGGCGGGCGGGCTGACGCGATGGGGCAGGCACGAGTGCTGGTTGTGGACGCGCGGCAGGCGAAGCGGACGCTGAAGCTGATGGCAGGGATCGCCCGAGGGGCCCTCGTCGTGTCCTCCGCCTGGCTGTACGCGTCGCTCGACGCTGGAGGCTGGGTCGACCCCGCCCCCTTCGAGACCACTCTTTGGCCCGCTGCCCGAGCCTCCCGCCTCGCTTACGGTGCGATCGGCGGGTGCCGAAGCGATGGGGACTCTAACACTTGGCAGAGCGTGGCGAGGCGGGGCGGCTGGCCGGTGTCGCGGTGCTCTTGACTGGGCGCACGGAGCCGCCCAAAACAATTCTCGAGGGGCTCGTCCGCGCTTCAGGGGGCAAGGTTTGTACCGGCGAGCATCCGCTCCGCGCCTTGACTGATCCCGCGCAGGTCGTCAAGGTCCTAAAGGAGGCTGCGGTGGTCGTCGCCGGGGAGGGGTACCCTCTGGGCACCGCCTCCGCTGGCGTCCCCGTCGTGCGGGAGGAGGTGCGCCATACCGGCCTCCGCCCACGGAGCAAGCGTTGACCAGCAGCAGTGGCTCTTCGACTCGATCACGGGCGGCATTCTGCAACTGCCGGAGAAGTACGTGCGGACGCCTCCTCCCTCCCACGGCAGGCCCGCCCCGTTTGCCCGGCGCCTCTTGCCCCGCCCGACCTCCGTGCAGTTCCCAGGGCGACATCGCCCTCTCGCAGGAGATCTGAGGCCTCGCCCTACCGTCCGGCCGCGCGCGACACTTCCTAACCTATGTGGCGGACTGCCGCCACGGATGCGGCCTGGCAGGTTAGGACAGAAATGCAGACTCGTCAACCAATTGAAAATTACAGTACAGTGGGGTCTGTACAGTGGGGCCGGCGGGACGGGGACCTCACAGGACGTGCTCCTCGTGGCCCTCCCCCGCGAGCAAGTCCTCGGGGCCTCCAAAAGCTTGTGCCGCGGCGTCTTCCGCCTCCGCCTCTGCCGCCTCCACACCGGCCTCTGCGGTCTCCGCCGCGCAGGCCTCCGTCTCGCACGCGTACGGCGCGTATGCGTCCCCAGCGGCCTCCTGCGCCCCTCCCCGTCCGACGGTCAGCGGCAGGAAGTAAGCGGCGCGGGCGGGACCCGCCCGAGCGCCTGCGCCGCACCGAAATTGCGTTCTCGTCGGTCAGCTGTACATTGGCGTCGAGCTGGCCGCTCGACGGGACGACCGAGAGCTGGCCGCGGGGAGGAGAGCTAGCGTCAGCCGATTGCTGGGCATCCTAGCCGCGAGCCCGCCAAGAAAGCAGCGGGGCGGGCTCGGCCGCCCGGGCGAACCTTGTACTTGAGGGCGCCACTTGTATTCAGGGGCTTGATCAGGTCGTTGAGGGCCTCCGCGACCTTCGCGAGCGGCGCCTCATGCCCCGCCGCCGCCGGGGCCGGAAGCCCCTTGGTGGCCAGTGCTGTCGGCTTCGCCGCGGACGCGGGTCCTCCGGGTTTGGGACTCGGAACCACCTTGGACTTTCCATCGGTTTTTGCGTTCAGCATAGCGTTCAACTTCGGCTGCGGCACGCCCGGGGTCCGTAAGGCACGTCACGGCGTCTGGCGCCGAGCGGCTTGCGCAGGGCGCAGAAAACACTAGGATTTACAATCCAACACTGTGACAAACCTTCAACATCACGCATTTCGGCTTGTCAACCTTCATCTTCATTCTGCACGGCCGCATTTTAAATGCCGCACGAGTGCCGCACCGAGAGGGCGGCACGGACCGTGTCTTCGTGGCCTGAAACGAATTGCCGCCTTTGGCTGAGCACCTGCGATCACGGATCGTGCGACGAAGAGAGAGCGCTAGCGGGGCTCGAGGTGGAGGGCATACTTTTGCAGCCAGTCGAGCGACGGATCCTCGCTGCTTCCCTTAGACTTGAGATCCGAGCCCGAGACTTTGGTCGTGCATTTCTCATCACTGAAGCACTGATGGCTGGGGTCGCCGAGTCAGCGCGAAAGACGCGCTCTCCAAATATGTAGCGGCCGCTAGGTTTTTGGGCGGGGCACGGTGCGGCAAGCGCGTCCAGGGTTGCTGCGCCAAAATGGCATATTTACGCCGGTTCTACGGTTGGCCTTTTATGATAACAAACTGGCCGCTTCAGAAGCCGCTCCAGGAAAACCGCCTAGGAAGCCGCTTCGAAGCGTAGCGCCCAGGCCCTGGCCTAATAGTCTACTGTCGGGGCACCCCGAGAGCACTTCTTCGCACCTGAACTTTGCGCCCATGGCTCGGCGAGACGCTCTGGCTGGTGAAATATACGCTGGTGAAGACGCCGCGCAAGGGAAGCCGATAAGCGTGGGCCGCTGGTAGAGACGCCAGGACCGTGGCTGCGGGCTCGCGTTCTGCCGGGTCGCCTGGTGAAGACGCCGCGGGCTTCGTACCCCGTTACTACACGTGTACCCCCCAGCAATGCGGGACCATTGCGGGTCCATTGCGGGACCATTGCCGGTCCATTTGCGGGACCATTAAATATTGCGGGTTCGCGAAGCACCAACAAATTGAAGCGAGCGCGCACACGAGCGTTGGCCGAGCCGGCAGGAGCTCGCGGCGGCGCGAAAGCTAGCACTGGCAGGAAGCTTCCCTCGGGAGTCGACGAGGAAGCGCTTCTCGAAACCGATGCAAGCTCAAGCACAAGATCTAGAGCCTCGGCGCAGGGCGGCATGCACGTTCGAATTCGCCCCCTAAGCTTGCGCTGAGTGCATACGTGTAGACCCCCGCGCGCTGCGCTCGAGGTCGCTTACGCCAGGCCGTGAACGCCAGATTGGTTCCTGACGGCTCACGCGAGCGTGGAGCATGGACCGGTGCCTGCCGAAGATCGCCCTGTGCCTGACGTCGACCACGTTCCCCAGGTATTTGACACAGCCAGTGCGAAAGGAGAGTCTTAAGCTTGCTGCATGCGGTTCTCGAAGAAACCCGCGAGCGCTCTCGCGCCCGTCTGGTGGCGGCCCCAGCACACTTCGAATTCTAGCTGCATGCGGTTCTCGAAGAAGCCCGCGAGCGCTCTGGCGCCCGTCTGGCCATGGTGGCGGCCCCAGGACACTCAGCCCCCAGCCTAACCCGCCCCGACCCGGTGACCTCGCTCATGCCTCGCCCCCACGTCCCCCTCCGGAAATCGCCGTCACGCTTGCTTTGCTGCACTGCGGCACCACCAGACATCGGGCCGCGCTGCCCGCCACTAGTACTCCTACTCCGGCTGCAGTCCCGCCGTGGCGCAATCGGCCGCAAGCCTCGAGAAGCAGCTTGATCTAGGCCAGCCCACGGCCTCCAACGTTCCGCGCAACGAGCTGATTGTGATCATGACCACCTCCGATTAATATTGTCCTGATCCCTGCAGCTCAGCGGCTGGGCCCACTGGCCCATGGCCAGTGGGCTCTTATGCGCATTCATTGCATCTCAGAGAGTCTCGCTCACATGGGCAAGCATCGAATCTTGAAATTAATCATATATAGTTGCAACCCCGAGCGGGGCCCCGTCGTGAAGCAACAGTCTAGTCAGGGCACCAGACAAGCACAACAGGTTCAGCATGGATCCTGAAGGGCGGGGCGGCTAGCCGCGGCGGCGCGGGGCCTCGGAGAGGCGGGTGACGGCACTCCCGTCGGGCTCGAAGTCAGAGAGGCGTGTCACGGCGCTCCCCTCGAGCTCGAGCCCGTCCTCCTCGAGAGGGGCGTGCCTGCTAGGCGCCTGGCCCCCGGCGGGCGGGCGTAGGGCGCGGCGGAGGCGGGCGCGGAGGTGGTCGAGCTCGAGGTCGCGGTGTTCCAGCGCCGCGCGCAGCTCCGACTCGACGAGCTGCACGCGCGCGACGTCGGCGGGGGTGCGGGGAAACGGGCTTTCTGCGGGCGACCTGCGTAGCGCCGAGCTGCGCGTGAAGGGCCTCGAGGTCGGCCCGCAAGGCCGCCGCCTCCGCCCGCCGACCCGTCACCTCCGCCACCAGCTCCGCCTCCCGCTGCCGCGCCAGCGCCGTCAGCCGCTCCCCCTGCCGATGCAGATCCCCCTCGGCCGCCGCCGCCAGCGTCCGCGCCGCCTCGGCCTCCTCCTGCGCCCCGGCCCTGAGTCGGGGCGCGCCGGGGCGGAGGAGGGCGGGGCGGACGGCGGCCCGAGCGTGACGATCGGCAAGCGCGCGCTGTAGACCGCGGAGAGCCTCCAGCTCGCTCCGCGCCTCGCCCAGCTCCCGCCGTGCCACCCCCAGTGCCCCGCGCAGCGCCTCTGCCTCCCCCGCAGCGCGTCGCTCTGTCCCGTACCATAAATCGTCGGCAGGGGCAGCCGGGGGCGGCTGGGGGCGGAGCGTTTGTGGCGGACCCGCCTCGCGGCGCGCTTGCTCCTCGGCGCGAAGGCGAGCATGAAGATCGGCCGAGGCGCGCGCGCGCCGCTCCCCCGCATGCTTCGCCTCCTCCGCCTCCTCCCGCAGACTCTCCACCTCTTCTCGCGCTCCTGCAGCCTCCGCCCTGCACCCGGTCAGAACGCAGTCGCCCCCATTAGCTGAGCGCGCACCGTGCGGCCCGCAGCTGCTCCTCACATCGCGCGGCGCGGGCACCGATTGCATTGAGCTCAGCGCGCGCCTGCGCCGCATCCGTTTCCGCTGCCCGTTGCGCGGTGGCGGCCTTCTCGCGCTGCCGGCGGGCCACCTCAAGCTCCGTCGCGAGCTCCGCTTCCCGCCGCCGTTGCCGCTCAGCATCCGCGTCCCGCCCCGTCGTTGCCTGTGCCGCGGCCTGAGCCGCAGACTCCGCTCGCGCCTCCGCCTGCCGCGCCCGCTCCGCCCAGCCCGCCGCCGCCCGCTCCTGTCCCGCCGCCGCCTCCTGCGCTGCCTGCAAACCGGTCGGCGATTGCCGCGGGGCTCCGAAAGGGGTGCCGCACTCGAAGATCGGCCTCGCAGCGGGCGAGGCGCCGCTGAAACTCCGCCGCTCGTCCTTCCGCTTCGGCCCGTTCCGCCGCTGCCCGCTGCGCCTCGCGACTCTCCCCCTCGCGCACCCGCTGCAATTCTGCTTCCACCGCCTGGGCTGGCATGAGCTGGGCACAGTCACGTACCTGCCCTGCCCGGCCCACTCGGACCTGGATACGGTCCTGAGCGGCGGCCGCTTCGACCTCCGCCTCCTCTCTCCTCTCGCGCTCCCTCTCCGCTGCCGCGACCGCCCGCCGAGCAGCCGCAGCCGCGGAGCTCGCTTCGTCGCTGAGACGGGCGAGCTGGTTGTGAATAAGGTCAATACGAAAGGCCTTGCGACACTGCCTGCAATTCACCTCCTCGCGGGCCGCCTCGAGGGCCTCTGCCGCCTCCGCCGCCTGCGCCCGCAGTGCGGCCTGCTCTTCGCGCGCAGCCTCGAGCGCGCGCTCGGCCTCCCGCTGGCGCTCCTCGCGCCCTGAAGAGGCGGCGCCGGAGAGGGCGGCGGCCTCCTGTGCCGCGGCGCGCGCGTGGGCAGCCTCCCGCTCCGCGCGCTCTCGCCCAGCCGCCTCCCCCTTGATTTTCTGCTCCGCCTCCGCCAGCCGCTCCTCCGCCGCACGCAGCTGCACCGCCGCCGCGCGAACCTGCCGACCGCCTCGGCCGTTGGGAGGCATGTAGGGGCGGACACCGCGCCTGATCTCGTAACGCGCCGGAATCCCCCTGTCGCGCCTCCCGCGCCTCTCGGGCCTCCGCCTCCGCCCGCAGCCGTCCCTCGCGCTCCCCACGCGCCTCCTCCTCCAACGACCTGTTCGCCACGTTGGGCCAGAAGTGGCGCAGGACGAACGGGCGGCGCACCGGACGCGCTGTGCGAGGCCAGCGGCGCGCTCGCGGGCTTCGGCGGCGGAGCGCTGAAGGCGGCCGCGCTCGGCCACGAGGGCATCGAGCTCCGACTGCAGCCGCGCTGCCTCCTCGGACGCCGCTCGCTCCACCTGTGCCAGGTCGGCCGCTGCCGGGCAGGCAAAGCGCCACGCGCACGACTTCAACGCGGTCGTGTTCGCGGTCACTGAGCTGCCGCTCGGCCCGCTCGAGGGAGCGGAGCGCCTGCAGCGATGTTAGCACAGCATACGAAAGACATAAGACTAGCCTCAGCAGACGAGCCTCTTCTGCCTCCGCACGCAGCTGTCGCGCCTGAACAGACATGGCCCGCTCCGCCTCACGCGCCGCGCGCGCCTCCTCGCGCGAGCCTCGGACTTGCGAGCGCAGCAGGTCCTTCTCCGCCTCGGACTGCTTGAGGCGCGCCGCGTCGAGCGCTGCAATCTCCTCCAGCCTCTGCCACGCAGCGTCAAAGCGTGGTGTCCACACGAGGCGGGGGCCGACCTGCAGGGCGTCGGCCCGCATAGACGCGATTGCGTCCTCCCGTAGCGCCCCCTCCATCAGCATCGCAGCCGTCTGGTTGAAGAACGCGCCGAGGAGGCTCCTGCAAAGCGCCATCGGGTCCCCGAGCGCCTCCCGTGGCCGCGCCGCGATCCTCCGGGCCTAAAAAGTGCAGCCTCAGCTGCGTGTACGCAACGAGGAGCGCGGGAAGCGAAAGGAAGCACTAGCTCGGGCGTCGCCGAGTCGGGGGAGTCGTCCTCAGAGACGAACTCTAGCTCGTCGCGGTTCACCACTCGGTCGTCGCGGTTCAGGGCAGAGAACGCGCTGTGGTGGTGTTCGATATCGAGCGGCTTCGGCCGCAGTGAGCGGCCGGGCGATCGGTGCGGCGAGTTCAGCTGTGGAAGCGACCGCGAGAGAGAGAGAGCCATCTCTTCGCCTGAGGCGGCCTGAGCCTGAACGAAGGCTCGCCGGGTGTGCGCCAGCAGCGCGGGAGCTCGAGCCGTGGGGTACGGCAATTTTAGAAGTCGAAAGAAATGCCTCCCCGCCACAATCGGTACTTCGCAGTCCACGCTCGCCGCCCCTTCGAAGATAAACGCTCCCTGCTCTCCTCAGGCAGTACGATCGGCGCTCGGGAGATGGCCTGCCCATTAAAACCGGCGCGAAGAAGGGAGGCGAGGGCGCTCACAACTGGGGTCTGGCGCTCTCTCGCGTTCCTTGTCTCCGCTCACGTTTCCGCAGGGAAGCCGGGTGCGCATACGCGCAGGGGATGCTCAATACGCTTGTGTCATCAATACGCATACGCGCACTCGCATTCGCGCTTCCTGCCGGCGTGCAATCGGCGCCGCAGCGATCGCGGAGCGTCAAATCAGCGCCGCAGCACTCACTGTGTTTTCGAAACAGGCGACGAGCTGATGGAGATGGCAGATCTGGACGCGGACGCGCGGTGCGCGTGAGCATACTATGATAGCATATAACGACTCATCGGCGCCCAGCGCGCTGGCTCCGGACATCCCACCCCTTCTGAGGACCGCTCGTGCGGAGGACCTTGACAAACCCGCGCCCAACTCGGAGCCTGACGCGGAGGAGCTCGAGTACAACTACCAGGCCGCCGGGCCACCAGCTGAAGAGCAGGCATCTCAGACGGACCATGCCGGTAGGCAGGGCCAAGCCTGATTCCGCCGAAAGCTCCCAGCATGCGAGGCGCGCCTCGGACTCGCCGTACGCAAAGTGTTGACTAAATTTAAACTACATACAGCCGTACGAAAGGAAAGCATCAGGCTCAGGCCATACGGAGCTGCACAGTGCACGCATCGCATGATTAGAATAAGATCGTGAAGGGGTGCGGAAATAGTGCACCTGGTAGTCGCCGTTCTGGGTGATGTAGCGGACCCAGGGCAGTGCCTGGTACCCGCTCTTCTCGATGATCTTGAGGTACCGAACCTGCAGAGGGAAGGGGCGTCTGGCCACCGACGGCGCCCGGCGGAGAACTGCGGCTTGCCTGGATTCCAGAGACTGTGAAGTAGGGGATCTCAAACTTGACCGTGATGGGCGGCTTCTCCTTCGCGCCCTCCTCTGAGAGGAACGTGAGGGGCGGTACGGAGAAAGGCGTCGCGGGATCGGACCATCCTGGATAGATGGAAGGCCAAAGTGGGCGCGCATGAGGAACTCCTTGCCGCCGGGAAACTGTTTGATGGTCCACACGATGCGGTCCAGCTCCGGCGCGTACCGCACGGTCCCGATGCTCGTCTAAAAAGGGGTCAGTTGCGCAGAGATTGCTTGGCATTAGGACAGTTCGGTGCGAACCTTGAAAGACGGCGTGTCAGCATCCGGAGGCACAGGAATGAAAATCTCGACATTGTTTGCTGTCGACCGCTGTTTAAACTGAGACTTGGCCTGCGGGCAAAGTTCAAAAGGGATTGGCAAGGAAGGCTGCGGAAGGGGAGTGCGCGCCTTCACCATGTACTCCACGCGGCTGCGCGAGTGCGACTCCATAACAGCTTCAATCCATATCAGCGGCTTGACCTGGTGGCCATGAATTAGAGAAGACGCGCGACAAGCCTGAATGGGGAAAAGAGAAAGGCGCCTGTGTCGAGAGGCGGTAGGACATGAGTTCGAACTCCCCATCGGGCGGGATGAAGGAGATGGTTCTGTCGTTTTCAAAGCGAGCTAACCGTACACACTGATGAAACTTTACGTCCTCTAGTTCCACAGCTTTTCCCTTCGATTGCGCTGCCGCGGATATCATTACGTGCACACACACCCCCTCAAACGAAAGGAAAGAAAACTGCAGCATACGTCGGCCAGTCGCCTCGAATAAGAGCTTGTCGTTGAGTCCGAGCTTCAATTCCGGCATTCCAGAGAGATAAGACCGCATCTTCAGTTGGCCAACAATCTCCGACCGTAGCACATTCCCGTTGCTGGCAACAAGAAGGTTTACGCTCTCGATAACGTCCAGGAAAATCTCGTTCTTCCTGTACTTGATGCCTGGAAAGGGAAAGGGCTTGAAATTCAAGCAGGATCGAGCGAAGGGGAATCAGTAAAACACGGCGAACCCTCCGAGCGCCAGGACACTGCGTTCGTAACTGCCATGGGTGGCCGAACTTTGTCCTTATCCAACTTATAGCTCTCCTGTGTAATGTACCTGCGCGTTCGAAATAAGGCCTGCACTGCCGCCACGAACAAAGCCAAGCTCACTCTTGCAGGATCTTCGTCTCCGTTGTCTGTGGGTAGCCGAAGTCCATCATCTCGTCCAGCAGCTCGTAAATGATAACAAAGTTATCGCGGATGCTTTCTTCTTCCAGCTCCTTGAAGTAATCACAGAAAACCTGTGAGGCGCTCAGCGTTCGCGGTGCTTTGGAGGGCGGTCCGTTGTACCTGGATGAGCTTGTAGAGGAAAAGCAGAATGTTCGCGGCGTTGGAGTTGCGTTTCGTTACTGCGAGCACTGTGCGCACGCAGACGGTCAAAGAAGTGGCATGGCCGAAGTGCTGGGTGCGGAGGAAGACAGGCGCGCGTAGCGGAGCGGAGCCGAAAGGATACGGACAAGGTTGTTGTACTTCACGTAAACAAACGTAACGCCCTCCATGTGGAACACGGGCGTGATGTCTGCTTCGTCGTCCTGCAGGCGCTGGGCAAACTTGTCGACGACGCCCATCGGCACGTCGCCGCGGTAGTTCCTGCTCATGATCACCTTCCCTTTTATATCCATCAGAAAGAGCTGCGCGGGGTCCGTTCAGCCCACGGCGGCAAAAACGCATGTAGCGGTCGTTCACCGCTGAGACCGTCATCGCTGCGTGCGCCCGTACTCACGGCGCTTCGCAGGCAAGTCTGCACGCCTCCCGTTCGCTGCTAATGCGAGCCCGCCAACCCTGCCCCTCAGCTGCGACGCGTACGGGTACGGCGATACATCAAGGCTTCAATTTGATCATGGGGATTGGCAAGGTTGTATCAAGGGTTGGACGGCCGCAGGGTTCCACTTTGCGTTCTACTTCGACGTCAATAGTATACGTGTTGCAGCCGAGCTTCTAGCTGTTACAACAAGGAGGAATCCGGTCTGATTCACGCAGGAAGACATGTAGAGGGAAGCCTCTCTATCTGACCCCCCGGCGAGGAGGTGCCCCTGCTGCTGCAGGATCAACTTGGAAAGGATGCAACCCAGAGCTGAAACATCACTGCACCTGAGTACATCGATGATGGTTGTGGTGCATGGGCTGCCGCAGGTCTCGAAGGCGGAACGCCATAGATAGAGTAGCCTCCTACCGAGGCACGAGTTGGCATCTGGGAAGCTGCGGGCTGCGAGTGCCGAGGGACCACATCGAATGATCCGGAAAGGCGCATGTTGGCCATTTGCTGCGCAATGCGTGTCTCTGCAGGTGCATATCGGTTGCCATAGGGAACACTGTAGCTTGAGCTGGTCATTGTTGGATGGGGCTGCTGGTGTGTAGGCGTGATTGGCCGAGCCTGCGAAGCTGAGAGGCCCGACATTGGCACTCCTGCAGATCTTGATGGTGGCGTTTGTGGCCGCGCGACCTGTGGCGACCCGCTTCTGTATATGCTCGTGGCAGATGATCGAACTGCAGAGGGTCCTGCATGGACGGCTTCGGACTGCTGGTTAGCCCAGAAGGATGTGGCTAGCACAAGGCACACCCGGTTTCGTGGGAACGGCGGCTGGTGGCGCTCGCGATTGCTGACCTGATGCAGAACCTGGTCTTGATGATGGGCGAGTACTCTTGTTTGGCGATGGGTACAAAGACGGGTTCTGTGCCAATGCATCGCTTATTCGGCCAGCTAAAAAGGCTATACATGAAAGGGTTGGAACGCACTGTGCTTACTGAAGGAGCATCGTAGGCCTCCCTGGCTCCTGGTTGCTGTGTGGGGGTAAGCTTTTTCCGCTGCATCTCTCCCATCTTCCACAACCGTGGTTCAAGCCTGCGTCATTGCGGCTCAGCAGTCCGCAACAGTGCCTCCATTCTAGACAAGCTTACTCTTTCAAATAGTACTGCTGAGGACCGATGATACTGCCAGGTCTGCAGACACGGATGTATGCGATCGTCTCAGATGCTGTGAAGTGGAAATGCTTCATGATGTACGCTGCTATCAGCGTTCCTGTCCTTCCAAGGCCTGCTTTGCAGTGCACGGCAACAGCACCTGTCGATGTGTGAGAAAACACACATAGCAGGGGAGACAAATGTTTTCGCTTACCAGGTTCAGTCTCACATATCTCAAGGAATCGTTTGAGAATGGCCTCGCTCGGGGTTCCTCCGTCGACAAAATACAGATCATAATGCTTGAAGCCTGTTGTAATCATCAGACAGTTGATGCAGCCTCACACAGATGGTTTCGAACCAGCGTCAACAAAGCGCTTGCGATCATAGCACTTTTTGTTAAGTCGGATGATAGTTGTAACGTTCATCTTGCGGAAGTAAGCGAAATAATCCTCTGCAAGAAGGTCATCGTGCAGCAGGTATGAACTTGAAGATTCGCTTGCCAGGAATGAGAGTGCGGAAACCGTCGCCTGTTTCTTGCCGAGTGTTTGAAGGGCCGCTAAAGGCGACGAATTTTCCCGGGACAATCCAGTTGAGGTCGCCATTCTCCACTTTTTCATAGTACTCGTACCTGGTGTCGCAATCAGGAAAAGCGGATCCGTAGATCAAATCACAGATAATGCCGGGGGTTTACTCTTCTACATTAAATGTGCTAAAGTCAATGAACTTATTCTCCAGCGCCTTGTGCAAGCCCATGAGGCAGTCCTGAACGGTAACTGTGCGGGGGGCTTAACAAAGGAAAAGAACAAAACCGTGAAATCCGGGCACGCCATTGTAGGTGCAGATGCCAAAGGACGCGTCGCGGAACGGGATGAAAGGGGGATATATACCGAGGAAAGGGCGATAGGCCTCCTCGCCAGTCCGGCCGAGGCACATCACCTTGCATAAGTCAGGGAGGGCGCGAGCACTGGACGGGCCCAGTGCTAGGTACCGCGTATGCGCTGACTAGATACGCAGCGTTGGCGCGCTTGTGCGCATCGTGGCTGCTGTAGAAGTAGATCTTCTTCTTCGCGTTTGCTGGGTCCTGTGATGCGCAGGAATGAGGTCAGCAGCCAATCCCGGAGTATGCAAGGCAAGAAGAAAAAGAGGCCTCTTGAGGGCGCTGCGCCTTCGCGAGGAAACGACGCACGTTGATCTTGCGGTCCAAGATCTGACAGAAACGGTACAACTGGCCCAGGTTCAGGGGACCGAAGTCCGCGAAGAACGGCTCGTACACGAGGTCATTGTCCACCGTGAAGAAAAGAGCGTATGCGGTGTTTCGCGGGACTGTCCGCAGGGACACGTAATAGAGCCGGTCCCGCAGGATTTCGACGGCCCCGCTCAGCTCCGCTTCCATAGCTAATCACCAGCTGCTGAGCTGCAAGCCTGCAGAGGCTGGAGGCTGGCTTCGGCGTCTAGCTAAAATAGGAGAGCAAAAACGCCCTGCGGTGCGCTACGTCACCCGTGCACCGCCGCTGCCGCGTGCGCAGCTGCAGAGAACAACTACCAGTGCACAGTCCAGGCCGAGCACGTTCCGTTCGGGCCCTTCTTCTACCCCTCCTTTTTTTTCACTGAATTTGCAGCCGGCGAGGAGCTAGAGGCCCTCGTGCTTTCAAACGCGATCAGCAGCTTCCCCCTCTTGCGTATCTCTGTACCGCAATGCTCGTCTTAACGCTGCTGAAACTGCATGCGCAGGCGTCCGCGATAACCTGTAGCTGCATCGCGACGCGCGCCCTTATCTTCCCGCAGACTCTTCTCTGGATGCTCGCTCGGCCCGACGTCGACGGTCGCAGACCAGATCTTGGACCGCAAGTCAGCGATGGCGAGGCGGGCGGCGATGACGTCGGGCCGGACGCTCTCGGCCTCGAGCTTCAACCCTACCATGCTGCCCGCACGGCTAAGCGCATGCGAGGTCAACGCCGAGTGGAAACGGGACGTCGACTGCGGCAGCTCCCAGGCCTCCAAGAAGCGCTAGCGGCCGCGCCCGCCCCGCACGTGGCCCCGTGCATGGAAGCTCGAAAACGCTCACGAAGCCCGATGGAGCCTGTAAATGCCCTGCGCTGGACAGGGCATGCCTATTATCCCAAAATGCCCTGCAATTGTTTTCAGTGGATTTTCGAAAACTTTAAGCAAATATTTTCACCACACAAAGTTTACTTGCACAGCGAAAGTGGTCCGTTAGGGTTCCAGACACAAGCGATGTGCATTGGGATGTCATCGACAACCTCTTTTTTACAAATTTCCAGTTCGACTCGGCGACATTCAAGGGTGCATGCACAGATCTAGATATCGATGTTTCGTTGCATTTCTTTTCAGGTTGGGGAGGGGGGGCTGGTATTTGAGAAATGCAATTCCTAGTCTCTAGACACCAGCAGCTGCAGATCTAGAGACCGCCAGATCCTAGACTCAGTGACTGTGTGCAAGCCTCCATCATGGCATACTATGATAATCTCGTCGAAACTGCCAGAGGGTCGGCGGAAATATTAATCACCCTCCATTTCAGCGTGAAACATCCCCAGATCTGGAAATATTAATCCCTCAGGGCCCGGCGCCGGGCCCTGAGGAATCCCCCGTCCCACTGTCTCGGAATAATCGCCCGTGGGAATACACCGACCTTGTTGGCCATGGTGAAATGAAGCTTAAGGTCGGCACAACACTATTCTAATTCAGAGTACTAACATATAAGCCCCCATGGCCAGTGGGCCTCTTTCAAGTTTAATTGCAAGGGTCACCCCTTAAATTTGCAAACTTAGATATTGGAATTCGAAGCGGGATTGCTTCGGCCGGCATGGATTCGAACACAGAGGCTCAAGATCTAGAGTGGATCCGGAGAGTGCGCATGCGGTGCTTCACCACTCCACCAAGAATGTCATGAGAGCAGCCCAGATCGAACCCCAGACCGGACGTTGATGCAAACAGCCCTCGAGCTCTTCGATTCGACAACGAAGGTCCTCCGGTCCCTGGACTTCATGATCATGATCAGCTTGGGCCTTTCTCTTCTAATTATATATATATATATATCGCTAGCCCGTGCGAAGCCTTGAAGGGGGGGAAGGGGAGGCGGGGGAGGGGGGAGGGGGGGGGGGGGTCTTGAAGGCCGGTGAGGAGGATCCGAAAACTCTGTTACTATGATACCAATATGAATTCGAAGATCTAGACCCAATCATTGAATCGGAACATTGAATCATTATACATATATATATACTCTTCTTCTTCTGGCTTGGGCGTGTCTTATAGATACGTATACGTACTCTGAGAAGAAGAAGAAGAGTATGTATACGTATACGTATAAAACACGCCCAGCTGCAGCTGTACGGTTTTGACGAAAGGCGAAGGACCCAAAGGCCCAAGGCACAATCGACAGTGACTCAGTGAACCAGCCAGCTGCAGACAATTGCAAGGGTAGTGGCGGCGCAAACGCCTTATGTTCTGAGAGGCTCTTCTTCTGGCTGATATCGATGGCTCAGCGGCTGCAGCTGGCCATGGACAGTCTGGGCTTGTGGAACGTTAACGCGCCACTGGACCCTCTTCGAATTCTCGCATGAAAGATCACGACCGGCCTTCGAATTCGAAATTCGCAATTGCAATCGGGTGCAGTCCTTCCGACTCGTCGAAGCTCGCCTTTCATCAAAACTGTACGGCTGGCTAGGGCCATCAGGATACAGAGGAGAGGAGAGGATACATAGGAGGGAAAACTTAAAAGACTCTGAGAGGGTCAGTACTAGGGGCCCGGGGGGGGGGGGGGGGAAGGGGGGGGGAAGGGGGGGGGGGGGTTGTCACACTGAGGCCCGTAAGCGTGGCCATGGCCGGCGTCCTCTGAGCTCCTCTAGATCTCTCGCCCTCCCAACCACAAGCTATCGATGTCGACGTCAGAGCTCGAGGGAGCTCTTGCTGTGCTCGAGGTGACGAACAGCGCTGGCGACTTGCTTCGGCCGGAGCTGCTGCGCGTCGCCGAGCGCGTGCACCGTCAGCTGCGGCCGCATCTCGGCACGGGTGATGCGTACGTTCGCGCACTTGAGCGCGTGTTTGCGGTACGATTTGTAATCATCGGCCGGCGCCGCGCCTAGCTGCAGCTGGCGGTCATGCGCAGTACGTTGCAGGGTGGTGGCCGAATGATCGTAGCGGTGGCCGGCGCCGACGACGTCGTTGGCGTGTGCGTATACAGTGCGCATCATGGCATGAACGCACGATCGCGCGTCACATTCCTGTTCCCGAGTCCGAACGTTTTCACCAGGGATCTACGCCGATACCGCCAGCGGAATGAAGTTTTATGTGGACGACCTGGTGAGCGGTATCATTCGAATTCGAATGCTATCGGACTGAACTGGAGCAGATTGTGGACGAGAAGAGGCGCAGCCGGGGAGCGGGCCACGCGATCATCCAGTTTTGCGAGGCGGCGGCGAGGCGCGCGGGGTCCTCCATGGTGTGCCTAGACAGCGGGACCCAGCGGCGGGGGGGGGGGGGGGGGGGGGAGGGGGGGAGGGGGGGGGGGGGTCTTGAAGGCCGGTGAGGAGGATCCGAAAACTCTGTTACTATGATACCAATATGAATTCGAAGATCTAGACCCAATCATTGAATCGGAACATTGAATCATTATACATATATATATACTCTTCTTCTTCTGGCTTGGGCGTGTCTTATAGATACGTATACGTACTCTGAGAAGAAGAAGAAGAGTATGTATACGTATACGTATAAAACACGCCCAGCTGCAGCTGTACGGTTTTGACGAAAGGCGAAGGACCCAAAGGCCCAAGGCACAATCGACAGTGACTCAGTGAACCAGCCAGCTGCAGACAATTGCAAGGGTAGTGGCGGCGCAAACGCCTTATGTTCTGAGAGGCTCTTCTTCTGGCTGATATCGATGGCTCAGCGGCTGCAGCTGGCCATGGACAGTCTGGGGCTTGTGGAACGTTAACGCGCCACTGGACCCTCTTCGAATTCTCGCATGAAAGATCACGACCGGCCTTCGAATTCGAAATTCGCAATTGCAATCGGGTGCAGTCCTTCCGACTCGTCGAAGCTCGCCTTTCATCAAAACTGTACGGCTGGCTAGGGCCATCAGGATACAGAGGAGAGGAGAGGATACATAGGAGGGAAAACTTAAAAGACTCTGAGAGGGTCAGTACTAGGGGCCCGGGGGGGGGGGGGGGGGAGGGGGGGGGGGGGAAGGGGGGGGGGGGTTGTCACACTGAGGCCCATAAGCGTGGCCATGGCCGGCGTCCTCTGAGCTCCTCTAGATCTCTCGCCCTCCCAACCACAAGCTATCGATGTCGACGTCAGAGCTCGAGGGAGCTCTTGCTGTGCTCGAGGTGACGAACAGCGCTGGCGACTTGCTTCGGCCGGAGCTGCTGCGCGTCGCCGAGCGCGTGCACCGTCAGCTGCGGCCGCATCTCGGCACGGGTGATGCGTACGTTCGCGCACTTGAGCGCGTGTTTGCGGTACGATTTGTAATCATCGGCCGGCGCCGCGCCTAGCTGCAGCTGGCGGTCATGCGCAGTACGTTGCAGGGTGGTGGCCGAATGATCGTAGCGGTGGCCGGCGCCGACGACGTCGTTGGCGTGTGCGTATACAGTGCGCATCATGGCATGAACGCACGATCGCGCGTCACATTCCTGTTCCCGAGTCCGAACGTTTTCACCAGGGATCTACGCCGATACCGCCAGCGGAATGAAGTTTTATGTGGACGACCTGGTGAGCGGTATCATTCGAATTCGAATGCTATCGGACTGAACTGGAGCAGATTGTGGACGAGAAGAGGCGCAGCCGGGGAGCGGGCCACGCGATCATCCAGTTTTGCGAGGCGGCGGCGAGGCGCGCGGGGTCCTCCATGGTGTGCCTAGACAGCGGGACCCAGCGGCACGGCGCCCACCAGTTTTACCACCGCGAGAAGTTCTTTATTCTCGCCTATCACTTCCGGAAGAATCTGCTGTGATGCGCTAGTCGACGCGGGCGCGCTTATTCCCTCCGCGGTCTTCAATGGGCTCCCCGTCGAGGTCAGACCTGAGAAACGGTGAGGGGCCTGACTGGGGCGGCGGTGCCGGGGCGGGCCTGGAGACATCCGAGTCGGGGGCGAGGCCGAGCTCAGCCTGCAGGCGCATGTAGTCGTACATCGCCACCAGCCGCTGCAGCAGCGCTGCCCGGTCTCCGGATGTTTCAAGCCCGTTCGCGCTGCACAGCTCCCTGCTCGAGCGTTAGCACGCCAGGACAGGAGAGGGGATCGGAAACCCACCAGAGCTCCCCCATGCCCATTTTCTGGAAAGCGGGAGTGAGGAGGGCCAGGGGAGCCGGCGCGAGGCGGCTCACGTTGAGCGAGTCGGTGGAGTGGATTGTTGGACCTGAGGAGGTGGCCACTACAGAGGATGAGTGAGAGGTGGCGTGGGAGAACGGCGGCCGCACCAGGTGCGCCGTCGATGTCATCGGCGTCACGGGCGTCGTCTCCGAGGAGGCCGCGCGCAAGCACCTCTTCTAGCCGCTGAAGCAGTGCTGGGTTGTAAATTGACCACGCCTCCCACGCTCGCAGTGCTCGGCACACTTGCTCCTGCCCGAGCACCTCAGCGTCTTCTCTTAGCGCCGCACAACGGGGCCGGGCAAGGAGCGGGCAGGATGCGTGTAGGGCCGGAACATCGGGGTCCAGTGGGGGCAGGCGGGCGAACAGCCCCCTTGGTAGCGGCCACAGGTTTCTCCGGCGGGGCTAAGGGCCACCGCGGCGCGCGGCCGGGGGCGGCGCGCGGCCCGCCGCGAGGGAGGCGAGAGGAGGGAGGATCGAGGGGCAGGGTGCGGGCCAGGGCGACGCACGCGGAAACCTTCGGCGCGAAAGCGGGACGGGATGGTCCGGTAGGCGCGGTGCAGGTTCTCGAAGATGCCCATAAGTCGTTGCTCGAGCAGCGAGCGGTACAGCGAAACGTTCGGCAGTGGCGCCGACGAGTTATACAACACATCCGACAGCAGGTACAGCCGCGCCAGCTGCCGCGCGCCCGCTCGCGCCAGCAGCCCCGGTGGGGGGGCGTTGGGGCCGGACCTTGCGGCGCGGGGGCGTCTCTGGGAGGGTGAGGCTCTCGAAGATAATCTGGACGATCTGTGAAGGCTGAGAGGAGGAACGAGGCGCGCGTTGGGACGGGCAGGCCTCCCTGGCGTGCTCGGCGTGCTCGAGGGCGAAGACAGTGGCCTCCATAACAAGCTCCCGCTCCACTGTCAGCTCCCGAAGCATCTCCTCGAACGCGTCCCGCGCCTCCTCCGGCATCTGCCCCATCCCGCGTCCCGCCCGGACCCGTTGCCGCGGCGACGAGGCCCAGCAGCCCGCACCCGCCAGTCCTTCCGGTCCCGCGCCGTCTTGTTCGACCGAGGACGATCTCGCTCCCGCGAATTCCGCCGCCCCTCTCGCTCTCCCCCTGCGCGCCGCTCGCGCGATACCACGACCGCGGGCCAGCCCAGCGCACCCCGCTCACGCTCGGGCAGCCGTCGCTCCCGGTCGCGATCGCGGTCGCCCCTCTCCCGCTGGGCGCGCTCCCGCTCTGCCTGCCGCGTAAGCGCAATGGCAATGGCCGACACGGGGCGGCCCCCGAACCGTGCGAGCGGTCGCCGCGGTCGCTGCGCTCGTAACCCCGCTCTCGCTCACGCGAGCGCGACCGGGAGCGGGAGCGGGAACGAGATCTGCGCCGCACGCTGGTCCAAAGGCAGCGGCGCGGGGGGGGGGGGGGGGGCGAGCACCTCGAGCGGGAACGCCGCTTGCGCCGCCGCTCATCTCGGTCCCGGTCCCCGCTCCGTTGCGGGGACGGTGAGTGCTGCCCCCCCGCGCCGTGTCTTCTCGGCAGCCGCGCCGCAGGGCAAGGGCGCGGCGGACCTTCTCGCTATGGCCACGGCCACGGCGGCGCGGGGAGGGGCTTCTGCTTCGGCTTCGGCTGCGGCTGCGGCTGCGACGCACGTGCCGCTCGGGCTCTTTCTCGTGCCCCTGCGGTATTTTGAACATTGCGGGTGAAGCGGGGCTCGGGGGGCACGCCTTCGGGTTCTGAGGGGCACGCTCGGAGACCGGGGTCCTAGGGGGCACCCAGAGCGGCCCGCCCAGGTACATCGCGAAGGGATCCTGCCGCCACTGGGTTCCGTCGCCCTGCGGCGGCCTCAACATGGCGCACACTCGACGGGCAGAACGGGGTCGGCGGACCTGGGCGTAGGCGTAGACACGCCAGCGATAGTAAACGTTTTCGGGGGTGCCGTGTGCGTGCACAAAGGAAAACTCGGGATTTCCCCCTTCGCGCTCGACCAGCAGCCGCTGCCGGGGCGTCAGCCAGCGACCGGGCCCCTGGGCGACCAGCACACTTCGAGAGGCACGCCCTCGGCGGCGACGAACTCAGCGACCTTGTCGATGAAGCGCCGCCTCGTTCCGTCTGCGGGGGCCTGCACAACCACCCGCCCCGCCTCTTCGTGCACTGCTCCAGCCTTGAAATGAGCAAGGAGCACGGGGGGGGCACGGGGGATGGCGCCACGAGCACAGGGGGCACGGGGGATGGGGCCGCGTACCCCCCGGCCCCGGCGGGGCTGAAGCAACCGGGGCGCGATCGCCCGAGAACTGCGAGGGCGGTGAGAGGGGCCCAGATGCGCGGGGCGCGGCAGCGGCACACAGCCCCCTCCCGGCGTGCGGCGTCGACTGCCCAGGGTGGGGGCGATGTGCGCCCGCTGGGCTCCTTCGTCTGCAAGTGGGAAGACCCGTACGCTGCCGAATCGTCAGCCAAGGCGCCAAGGAGGGTAGGGCATGGCGTGCAGAAGGGGACGGCAGCGCCAGGTGCGGGTTTGTCGGTGCGCTCGAAGGGGAGGGCCTTGGAGGACGCAACGGCCTTGCCCCAGCCAACACGTATCTCTTGCCCCATAAGCTCGACGTCTGAGGCGGGGGTTGGCCGCGGCAGGCCGGGGACGGGGCGGGGCGGGACGGGCGCGACTGTTGAGCTCCTCGCGTGCGCGCTCGGCCTCGCGGCGGGTTGCGAAGGAGACGAAGCCGCAGTTACGGCCCCGTGACTGCTGCTCCGCCGTGCGCGGCCACATAATCTGCGCGCGCGCATCAGGAGGGGGCGGCGGCGGGCTGGGCGGGACGGACCTTGACGGAGGTGACGGTGCCGAAGCGGGCGAACTCCCTGCGGAGGATCTCCTCGTTGACCTCCGCGCTCAGGTTCCCCACGTACAGATTCGTCGTCGTCGGGTCGCCGTCGTCGAAGCTCCCCGGCGCCTCGAAGCCGGCACCGCCCCGCCCCCCGGCCCCGCCTGTCCCGCCCCGCCCCGCGCCGCGCCGCGATTCCCGCGCCTCCTGTTCACTGCGCCGCTTTCGGGCCACGTGGCGCGGGGGCGAGGACGTGCGGCACACCGCTTGAGCTCCTCCAGGAATGAGTCGAGGTTGCGTTTCTTCTGTTGCTGCTCCTTCTTCTTCCGCGCCGCCTCCTTGCTCGCTTCCTGATCCCACTGCCGCACCTGGTCCTCCAGGACCTCCTCCGCGCTCTTTTCCTGCACCCGCCGTCGCACCCCAGATCCGCACGCCCCGCGCCCCGTTCACCTTCACTGGCGCCGGCAGCGCCGCCGGCTTCGCCACTTCTTTCTTTGCCGGCTCCGGAATTGTGGGGCTAGGTTTGATGACCACGAAGCCGCCAGGCGCCGCTGGAGGGGCGTCACAGACCGCCCGGCAGGCCGGCGGCGGGGCGAGGCCGCACTGGCGCCAGCCTTTCGCTCCTTATCAGTGCCGATGACGATCGTCTCGCCTTTGACGAAGGCCTTCTGCTTCGTTGGCCCGTCCGACCGGAAGCTCGCCTCGAACTCCTCGTACACTTTCGACAGCTCCTCCTCCGCTTTCTGCAGACCACCCCTCTCGCCCCAACACAGCTCCCACTCCGCTGGCACTTCAACAAACCTTTTTCCTTGCCTCTTCCTCCTCCTTGTGCTTCTGGAACGGCGTCTTTTTTACCTGAAAGCCTTTAGTGAAGGTGCTCAGCTTGTCCTCCGTGATCGTCTGCGAGCGGAGGAGACGCATCAAAAGAGAAAAGAAGTTTGCGCGGGCTACTCGATTCCTCCGGGACAGCCCGCCCCGTGCAGGGCGCGAGAAGCCCTCAACTCGAGTGGCAGACCGCGCTCCTTGCGCTCGCATCGGGCGCAGCGCGCGAGTCCCGGGCGAACCTTCATTGAACCAGGAGCCGGTGCGTTCAGGCCCCACGGCAGGCGGATCCCGCTAGCCTCAGTGGCCGGCGCTGCAGGCGCCCCAGGCGCGGGGACGCCCGGGGCGGGGCCTGCGAGCTGCGCGAACGGCGAATCGACTCCCGGAGGCAGCTCAATCGGAGCGCCATCGATGTCCTCGCCGTCTAGCGCGACGCCGTCGATGTCGTACTCGGCCATCGTCCAGTTTTCCGGACTAGTTTTGTCAGGAACGCGGGTAATGCAATGCTTGTGCGCCCAATTGAAAGAGTTTCGGCGCCCAGCGTTTTTGGCGCTCTGTACCCTGGCCTGCGGGAGGGGGCTACGCAGTTCGCGATTGGTGAGTGTGAGACCAGGCCTGGCGTGGAAAGAGCGCGTTCGCCGCCCACCGGGCATCGTCGTTCGGCTCAAAGTAGCACACGCACTCGCTCGAGCTCGCGGCTGATGCCCTTTTCGCAGGTAGGGCAAGATGGTGATGCTTCGGCTCCAGAAGCGGCTTGCCGCGGCCGTGCTCAAGTGCGGCCAGCGGAAGATCTGGCTTGACCCCAATGAGGTCAACGAGATCAGCATGGCGAACTCTCGTGCGCCTCGCTCGCGTCGTTTTCGTCCCCATGTCGATTCCCGATCCCCTGGGCAGGCCAGAACATTCGCAAGCTGATCAAGGACGGCTTCGTCATCCGCAAGCCGGCCAAGATCCACTCGCGCGCTCGCGTGCGGAAGAACCTCGAGGCCAAGCGCAAGGGCCGCCACACCGGCACTGGCAAGCGCCGCGGTACTCGCGAGGCTCGCCTGCCGACGAAGGTGCTCTGGATGCGCCGCCAGCGTGTCCTTCGCCGCCTCCTCCGCAAGTACCGCGAGGCCAAGAAGATCGACAAGCATCTGTGCGCCCCGCCAGCCCGCAGCCGCGTTCGTGCACTGATAGTGTGATGTAACAGGTACCACGACCTGTACATGAAGTCGAAGGGCAATGTCTTCAAGAACAAGCGTGTGCTCATGGAGTTCATCCACAAGGCCAAGGTCCGGTCACCAGAGACCAGCAATTCTAGATCACTTACACAGCGTTCCCGTACGCAGGCTGAGAAGGCCCGCGAGAAGCTCGTCTCGGACCAGATCGAGGCGCGCCGCCTGAAGAACAAGGCGTCCCGCGAGAAGAAGCTCGTGCGCACTTTCCCCCGCGTCGGGTGAGGAAGCCGCCTGCCGACGCGGGTCGCAGCAACGCCTGGAGGAGCGTCGGAAGGAGATGACCGGCTCTGCCGCCGCCGCGGCTGCGGAGGCCGAGGCCGGCGCGGTGCGTCCTACGCCAAGTCTTGCGGAATGCCGCGCGCTCACGTCCAGCGAGCAGAAGAAGGGCGGAGAGGAGAAGAAGGCGGCCAAGGAAGAAAAGAAGAAGAAGAAGACATCGGCCTAAGCCGTCCATGCCCGCGTCACGGACGCGCGGCACGGCCTAGCCTCTGGAGACGACGGCAACGTCGGCAACGGGGGTCTAGGACCCCTCGTGCGGACGTGACCGGTGGCATGGGCGGCCGAGTCCGTGTCGGATAGCTTCGACCGGTCTCGGGATCGTACCTGCTTAGCAACCACTCACCCCTACACGCTCTGCGACGTTGTACACCCCGGATCCCTCGCCCGCCGAGTTGTGAATAGCAGACTACCCGCGAACTGATTTATTTCTCCGTCTCACCCACACCGAACCCCGCCCTCCTGTTTTCCCTCCACGGACACGCTTTTCGCTCGAATTTCGCGGAGATTCCAAAGCTGCGTGCGGGTCTTAACCCTGCCGTGGCCATTTCACCCTCCGAAGATGTGCGTGGTCTGATCCTTGTCGAGGACGCACCCACTAGTTGGGCGACCTCAATTCCGACCCCAAAAGCCTTTCTTTCCTGCTCGCAAGAGTTTCCGGGAGATTTCTGGCGGTCGGATCGCACCCAGCGGCTGGCTGCATTTCACACTCCCGAAGAGACATGGAGTATACCACCCGCGCTCAGCTCTGTGGAGCGTGGGCTTTTTGACCTCCACAAATTTATTTAACTTTTGATCAGCAGATCATTGGATGTATTGGGAGTAGACTCTAGATCTCCCCAGGCTTGCGAGGGCTGGACCCGTTACCTGCATGTGCAAGCTAGGCCGTGCACTGCGGCATGTGGAGGGCTGGGCGGTATGGTTAAATATAACAAGCGACTCGGCGAGTCCGGCCCGGAGGGCTGGTAATTATAAGAAGCGAGGATCCGGACTCGGGAATAGAAGAGGGGGGGCGGGGGCGGGGCACTCCGAGGATCGAGCGCTCGAGCTCGAGCTCACTGAGTCAGCCGCTGAGCAATTGCGAATTGCAAGGGCACATGCTCAAACGAGAGGCCTAGGGTACAGACTCTGAGAATTCCCAAGTACTAGTTGTACCGCATGCATGCCATGATGCGCATCTCTAGCTACATCTAATATTACTAAAGTTAATATCTACCGGTACCCAAATCATGATCATGATCATCGGATCCGGATCATGATCATGAGCCGCTGAGCGAATAGGGTGTGCACGTACGGGGACCCATTCATTGATTCGAGGCGCCGGCCTCTCACAGGAAAACGGAAGCGACCAGCCTGCCAGCGAGTTCCCCAGGGTCCAAAACGCAATTTGAAAGACCTAAGGGCCTCTCCTTTCCCCAAGAACGACAACAATATACAATTCTACATACGTTTAAACGCCCAATGCTGGCACAACTATATGCACTATAAATGGCTCCCTGTCCATTGGTAATCAATCGTCTATGGCGAAGGGTGGCCTCGGGGCA